>VZRV01004822.1:944126-977521 GCA_013398115.1 Falcunculus frontatus | reverse complement strand
CCCGGGTTGACACAGGGGGACAGCCCGGCCCCGGTGGGACAGCCCGGCCCCGGGACACCCCGGCCCCCGTGTGACACCCGGCGCTGTCCCGCTGCTGTAGTGACCCGACAGTTCAGAGCAAATGCCGGGAGGGGCCAGCCCAGCTTCCGTCGCCTTTGCCGGGCGCGTCCCGCACACCCGCCTCGCGTTCTGCCGTGTGGTGTCCGAGCGCTGCCTCTGATCGCGCGGGCAGCGCAGGCGGCGAGGTCGCTGTGTGTGATCCCAAATCCTTTGACCTTCCAAGCGCGGCAGTACCAGAGGCTCGGGCAGCCCCGGCACTGAGACACGGCGCTCACAGGGACACGGCTCCCTGCGCCAGCCGGGCCCGAGCGCGGCGGGACTGGGCTCCAGCGCTGTCCGAGCCGCTGCGCGGGACTCGGGGGGCCGGGCCCGGAGGGAGCTCCGGTGGCCCGGCGGGACACGGGGACAGCCGGGGGCGTGGGCAGCGCTCACCTTGCGAAAAAACATTGCGGAGGTGCTTAAGGACAAAGACTGGACATGGCACTCAGTGCTGTGGTCTGGTTGGCATGATGGTGTTCGATCACAGGTTGGACTCGGTGATCTCAGAAGTCTTTTCGAACCTGATTGATTCAGTGATTCTGTGTGAGTGACCCCGAGATTCCCTGAGTCCCCGTCCCAGCTGAACCGCGGTGCTGAGGTGTCTCTGAGGCACCGAATGTAACTACCTCGGCTGCGGCCACTGGGGGACAATTGTGTCCTGCCGCACTCAATGTCACCTGCAGCCCCACCACGGTAGGGCCCAGCAGGGGACTATAACTCCCGGCGTGCCCCTCGGCGGCAGGACTACAATTCCTGGCGTGCCTAGCGGCGGATGGACTACAATTCCCGGCGTGCTCCGCGGTGGGGGGGGACTATAACTCTTCGGTGTGCCGAGAGCCCTGAGCCTTGAGCGCGGAGCCCTCAGCCCTGGCCGAGCGGGCCCCGCCGAGCGCGGGCCGCAGCCCGCCCCGCCACCCGCCGCCGCGGGCCCTGCCCAGGAGGTAGGAGCCGGTTCCCCCTTGCCCCTCCCCTCCCGGGCCGTGTCCCCGCCGAGGCGGCGGTACCGACCCCTGACGCGGCGCCCTCTGCTTTGGCAGGGTCTCAGCCGGCGGCCGGCGGAGCGGCTCGGCCGGATTCAAGGCACCGGTGAGTCCTGCGCGGGGCTCCCCCGGGAGCCGCTCACACGTTCGCGGTGGCTCAGCCCGGCCCGGTGGGGAGTGCTTTTCCTGGAGGGTGAAGTTGCTGGTTCCCCGAGTTAGTGCCGACACCGCAGTTTTCACTGTGTCGTGCTGGGAGTTTCTCCTAAAAGGCACAGTGTGATTTTTAATTATTTATTTTCACTTCACACTGTAACTCTCCAGAGTGCCGTAGGATGTGATATGGAGCAGGCTAACGTTATGTACACTGTTCCATATTTTACTTGAGCCCCCCCTCCCTGCCCTGGGAGAAAAGAAAAAAAATATCTTTTCTCCTCTTTTATCCAGTGACACGCACACTATTTTCCCATTAGTGCTCTAGCACTGTAGCATCTCATCCAGACCTGAGTTCCTGCTCCATGTTTTCTGTGCTCTACAGATCCCGTCTCTAAGGTCCTTCCAGCCTAATGGAGCCAGCGAAGAAACTCTGCGGTGTGAAATCGAAGAGTTGAAACGGAAAGACCTTGCTCTAGACCAGGAAATTGCACAATTATTGTCCGAGTATGTCCTTGGCAAGCTCAGTGTTCACTGTGATGCCTCAATTATTTTTGTTTTTAAAACAAAATGTGATCCAGGAATTGGAGCTGAGAGCTGACTTTCTATGATGCCATTGTTGGCATGGTGCAATGTTGGTTACACTGTTGTTGTAAGTGATGGGACTTTAGAGACGAGAGGGAATTCTTTCCACTTTATGTGGTAAAGCAAAACAAGTTTTACTAGGAGCTTGCATAAGAGGATTTTAGCTTTAGCCTGGGCGTTCCTGAGGTAATTATGTGTTAACTGGGAACAGATAATTTTAGCCATTTGTTATTTGTTGTGAAGGACTGATATTTCCTAAGGTAAGTGTAGTGCATAGGATGGAAATGGTAGAACAACAAAGGCTGTTCCAGAACCCTTTTTCATTTGTCCTCAAGGATAAACAAATCTTCTAGTGACAGGACAAGAGGAAATGGCCTCAGGCTATGCCAGGGGAATTTCAGGTTGGACATCAGGAAGAATTTCTTCACTGAAAGGGTGATTAAACATTGGAATCGGCTGGCTGGGGAGGTGATGGAGTCATGGTCCTTGGAGGTGTTCAAGAGATGACTGGACATGGCACTCGGTGCTCTGGTTTAGTTAATATGGTGGTGCTTGGCCAAAGGTTGGACTTGATGATCCTGGAGGTCTTTTCCATCCTAAAATGATCCTACGATTCTTCATTTTTTTTCCCGTATATGCAGATTAGAGATGCATATCAGTGGAATTCACCACAATCTATTCTTGTTTCTACTTGATTCTGAGAACTTGGGCGAATTGGCTTTTTTGAGCTTATTTAGAACTTTCATGTTTATGATTTGCAGCAACTGCATTCAGTTTCTGCTTTCAAGGTGCTGGACTCGGGTATCTCCCACAGCAGCAGGAACCTCCAGTCCCTCTGTGTCATTTGTGAGCTTTCTGTTGTTATTTTACAGGGGCTACAGCCTGGAGGAACTGGACAAGCACATCTCTCTGCTCCATGAGTACAATGAAATCAAAGATGCTGGGCAGATGCTGCTGGGCAAGCTAGGTAAGGAAGGGAAAGCTGTTAAAGACCTTTTTGGTCAGTGTTTTCGTACAGACACAGAAAGAAGCTGCTGCCACGGAGGCAAACCTTGTGTTACAGATTCTACACTTAAAAAAAATGTTTGGGCAAGCGGGAGGCATAGCTGTAAAACCTTGGGTTTCTTGGCTGTGAGATGTGCTATGGGATAATGAGGGGAGGAAAACACCACGTTTCTGACTCATCTGATCTTTGTTTAATGAAAGCAATGCTGTTTCTTTATTTCCTAGCTGTTATCCGAGGGGTCACTACAAAACAGCTCTATCCTGAGTATGACCTGGAGCTCAGTGACTAGTCCTGAACCTGGAGACTGCTATGCCCTGCAAAAGTGACTGTCACTGGGCCATTACATGTTGGTGTCATCCTGGTTTAGAAGAGACAGAAGGTGGAAAAGGAACCTTTGGAAAAGGGATGTAGGATTTTAGATAATTTCATGTACTATCTGATCAACAGGATTTTGTTTGGTTTGGTTTGGTTTTTTTTTTTGAAAGGTTGTAGTTCAGGTTGATGTTGAGCCTCTTCCATGGAGCCTTTGATTCCCTGCTCTCCCGGGGCTGTTTGGTATCCAGGGGCTGTTTGGTAACTGAATGGATAGAGGAAATGAGGACATACAAATGTGCATTGTAATTGCTGCTTTGAAAGGAAAACCCTCCAAAGCAGGGAGGGAAGAAGGTTGAAATCGTGGTGGTTTGGGAGTTTTATTTTGCTTTGTCAACAAATCCGGAGAAGTCTGGGTGTTCTGCATTTTTGTACTTACCTGCTCTGGTATCTGGAGGTTTTGTATCATTTCTGTAGTAAATGGCAAAATGTAAAGTTGTGATTAACTGCCCACTCTGAATAAAGCAGTCTTCACATCTGTCAGTAATTCACTTTAAGAGCCTATAAAACATTGCATGAACCTGGGAACAAATTCTAAAACTGTATTGAGACAACTATAACATCAGTTATTCACATGTTTTCTCCAGGAATGTGCAGGTGCAGAATCACCTTTCTCTGCTCTAAGTGCAGAGTCACGGTGGGAGCGAGCGCTGTCCTGGACAGGGGATGATTTTGGGAGCACGAGTGTTTCAATGTCAGTGTTAGGGCTGAGGGTGACTGTACAGACTAAATTTGGCTGCTTTGTGCAGTTGGAAGTGATGAAGTGCTCTGCTGGCTGCGGATCTATTGTACCTTTTTCACTCAGGCTTGATGTCCTTCTGCCCATTTCTACTTTCCAAGACCTTCTAGCCAGTTCCCCTGTGGTCTCCAGCTAGGCCCATGCTGCAGTCTGCTTGTTACTTCCAAATTTGAATCTAATTAATCTGTCTTCATTGTGATTGGAAGCCAGAAACCAGTCACAAGGCTGCTGCTGAGAACAGAGAATTGGTTTTGCACTCCTGGCTCTAGATGTGGCACAGAAACATCACTAATAAGTGTCTTCTTTTGCCTCAAAAGCTGTGGGAGTGGTCTCAAGCAGGGCAACAGAATGAGCCTAGAATATATTCCATGATTCATCCAAGTAAGTCTCTGTTGATGTGCAGCTGTGCAGAATATTTGCTGTGGTCATATCAGAGTGGACTCTGAGGGGGATGTTCACAGGTATATCCTTCCTACCACATACCCCTCTGCCAAGTGTGGAACACTCAAGTGTTTTGGAGTAGTTTTAAGGAGAGGAAAGAAGTCACAAGGTGGCAAGAACTGGGAAATGCAAACTTTGTTACTAAAGTTGCTGTTCCGGCTGGTATTTCCTGTGTAGAAGGACTGGTTCAGCCTGAAGTGTTCCAACTAAGACGTTTCTCTGTCAATGACACGCAACTGGAAATTGTTTTTGCAATAGGAAGTATGTACGGAAATTCTTCGGTTTGTGTGAGGTGCAAGCTGAGGGGATGAAGTATAGTCCATTACCAAAGTTACTGAAGGTTGTTCAAGGAGTGAGAAGTCCATGTTTTCTTCCCCACTATGTGGGAGCACTGGGGTTAAAATTTGCAGCTGTAGCTGTGCAAGTGCCCTGCTGCAGCTGCAGGGATGGGTTTACACTTCAGGTAGCACTGGGCAGGTCACCAGGGAAGGTCCCCTGACTTATGTGATGTTTCTGTGCCACATCTAGAGCCAGGAGTGCAAAACCAATTCTCTGTTCTCAGCAGCAGCCTTGTGACTGGTTTCTGGCTTCCAATCACAATGATCCCAATCCCTTGTCCATGCAGGAGGAGAACACCCACAGAACAACCCAAGGACAGGGCACGGTGTCCCTGGGGAGTCCCTGCTGCTGGCACGGTGGCTCTGCCACGCGGTGGCAGCTGTGTTCCACTGCTGTTCTGCCTGCTCTACGCAGCCCAGAGCAACCCAGAACAGAGATTCCAGGGACTAAGTTAAGGACTCCAAAGATGCTTCAGGACAGGACTGCACACTGCCACTGAGATACTTCATCATGGCCCCTGTGACTGCCCCTCCCAGAGTTACTCTTGTGCCTTTATGGCTGTCACCTGGAGGATGAAATATGCTGGCCTTTGTCCAAGTCCAGGAGAGGAACAGAACAAATCTCCTGCTTTCTATAAATAAATCTCCAAACTCGCTAAGTAAGTATATAACTGGAAAACCATTGAGTGCAATAATGGTAAGTGTAATTCCAGATTTTTAACTTAAATTGAGAAAGTGTGTTTCTGATAAGTTAGACACCGCTATAATGAGCTAACAGAGACCAAATGGTATCACAGAGCTCACGGTTTCACCAAAGGGCAGGACATGCTGTCTGCAAGGAGCTGCTGCAGAGTAGGATACCAGAGAACACTGAACACCCGTGGCTCCTCAGGAAAAAAAGGGTAAAATAAAGTAGCACATGCTGGGGTTTTTGATGGGTCAATGTACATGGATGAGTACTGAGCCAACAACCGACCTCTTTCCCGTTAGGTCATTTTCAGTTTTATTTTTTATGTATCCTGTGCATTAGTCCCCATTACAAGCCACTTTTCATCACTACAGAGTGCCTACTCTGGATAAAACCATTTCCTTGCATTGCTTTGGGTAAGCTGTGTTTTCTCCTGCACATCCCTCATTTAGCCTGATTTTGAGCTCTCATGTGTCAGAGCAGGGCTAATGGAAAGAAAATACTCTAGGAGAACACAGGGAAAATAAAATCCATACAGCAAATAAGTTATGCTGCCAGTTGCAAGGAACAAATCTGTGCAGTCCAGGGAATACAGATTTCTAAGGCACTACTTCCAGCTGCTAAACAATTCAGGAGTGGGTTTTTATATCCCTTAGCAACCTAATGTTCTGAAAGTCAACAGGAATTTTGGCACAGCTACCTCCTGTTAATGAACTGTTTGTGATGCTTTAAAAAAAATGATACAGCCTGTCACTGAAGGAAAAAAAGCTTCTGATAAAAGTCATCTCAAGGAAAGGGTGGAAGTGAACTACAATTAACCTCTTTCCTTCTGCTGTCCATCACGTTGCTGGCACATCACTGCCATATTGTGCTGCAGGAATTGCTCGCGGATGCTCCTGCAGTGCATGCTCAGCTGTGTCCCCATCCAGCTGATGAAGAGGACTGTTCTCCCCGTGTCCCAGTATTTTCTCCAGCTCTGTTTCCACTTTGAGCTGACAGTTCCGAATTGCCTCCTGGATGCTCTGCAGGTTCCACTGGGTTCTCGGGAGAGCGTCATCCACCGTGAAAACCCCGTCACGTATTCTCCGCACTTGTGTGCACACAGCAGATGATTTCAGCTCCAGACCAATCTCGTGAACCATCTTCCGGAGGTACTGCTGAGTCTCATGCAAGCAATGGATTTCTAGGAGGACAGAAACATTCCTTCAGAAGAAGCAAAGCTTTGACACAAGCCCTGACTTCATAAATCCAGACATCACTCGCAGTTACGCTGAAAGAACTGGTTTGGCAGAAGACACTAAGAGCATGGTATGATTTTCTGGAATAGTGCAGGGTAATCTACAGCCTTCCAAAATGAATACTTTAGAAAACAAACCAATAGATCTAGAAGAGTAATGTAGAAATTTAGGTATTTCAAAGGGGATAAAAAGGCACCTATTTTAGTAAGACAATTTGTGAGGGAAAGAGGACTGGCTACAGGAAAACAAACCACACTTAAAAAAATCCCAAAACCCAGCACTGAAACGCATTACGCTGAAGCATTGAGCTAAGAAGAATTTCCCCCATAGGCATTCACGATGCAAATTTTCCAGCCTTGGGCTTAGATCTGAACTGGCAAGGGAAAAGCTATGAGCTGGCTGGATTTACCAGAGAAGTTATAAGTTAATAAGAAATTCCCGCCAACTCATTTTACATTAAATCATGAGTAAGAAAATGAAGTTTACCAACTTATTTGCCATAATACATACTTGGAGTTCCCTAGTACATTCTGTGCCAGTCCTACCTAGCTGGAATTCTGGAAGTCCAAACTGGAGGCATCGGACTGCTGTGATTATTGGGGGGCTTTTTCCCATAGGGCGAATCAACCCTTTGACAGCCAGCTCGTATGCCTCTTGTGTTTTCATGTCAATGTTAGAATACCTAGGAAAAAGAAAAGAGAGCAGCAGAAACATTTAGAACTTCTCTCCAAAGAGATTCAAAATATGTCCATCCCAAATAAAACAGAAATGCAATTTTTGTTCTTGAAACTATCCACTGAGTTTTTGCATATATTTTAGTGGTGTATGTACTGTGAGTAGTGTAGCACAGTTTGGAAGGGAGGTACTTGGTCATGTTTACAAGTTATTTTTGTCAGCCCTAATACAGCAGATTGGTCCTAAACCAGCAGATTGGAGATTTTGGGATACAAAAGGGACATTTAACTGTACCCTCTCACCAGAGCACAGGGCACTCAGAGTAACTCCTCTCTGCCCCTTGCTAGCACTCCAACCTTTACAGACTTTGATTATGGGAAACAAAATCCTCTCATTTGTTTTGAAGACCAGCAAATGGCAGTGGAATCAGATCAGCTCATTTCCCCAGTGGATACACACATCAGCAGGGCCTTTTGATTTGTCCCTTGAATGACAGCAAGAATCCGTTCCAGCTTCTCCCTTGTAACATGATCTGCAAATATTAAAGCAGAAACAAAGTCTCAATTATCCATCCAGAAACTGCAAAGTCTGAAAAGTGCCACTGAGGTATTGCTGTCCCTCGGGCAGGCAGTCACATCAAAAAGGGCTGATGAGAGCTGAGGGGTGGCCTTCGCAAAGTCACTTCCCCTGGCTCTGCATGGAGCAGCACAGAGCTGGACTGCACAGGAAGAGTTATTTCGCTTAACTGATTTCAAAATGTTGATGCTCCAGTTTTCTTATCATATGTTTTCATTCAATGAAATCTCCTGCTATCTCCAAGTGGGATTCACAGGGAAATCTGGGTCCTGACCAACCCAGTAGCAACCACTGTGACCAGCATTCACGCTGGCTTTGTATATATTGTGGTTAGATTTAGAACAGGGGAACTACAACATCAACAAGAACTAGAAGACACACAAGATGTGGCTTTTGTCATTGTGCAATTCACCTGGTTAAATGCTTTACAGTTAATCTGCTGTTTGGTGTTCTGTTTTTAAAAAAAAAAAAACAACACATCCAACAAGTTTCTTACCAAATGTTGTCTTCTCTACTAAATTCCCTGTGTCTGAGAAGTCATCAGTGGCTTTACCAAAGAGCCCACCAACAGTATAAACCTGGAAGAAGGACAAAGAGCGCAATTTATCAAAAAAATACTCCAAGCACTTGAGCAGCAGTATCGCACCATGCAGCTGCTAGAAGTGCAGGCTATGAGAGTTTTGCACAAAAAGACAGCAGCATCCTCTGCTCAAAAGGCCACAAGTGGATGCTCATGTGAAGGATGAAACTCTGGATCCTGAAAAGCTCTCAAAAGCATTGGTAGGTTTGAGACTTAAGAGCAGAATCAACATCACAAGGCTGATCTGGGGCAGGATCAAGTGTGCAATGGCACTCTGGGGCTCTGTGGCCTGTTCAGAGCCAGCACCTACCTTGGTCAGGTGGCAGTTGTACAGGTCAGTGAGCAGCTTGTTCCCATGGCCGATGCCAAGCACTGAAACGTAGAAAATGGGGAACCTGTTATTCAGCCTCAGAAAAAATCAATGATGTGCATTTACAAAGCACTGAACACTCACACCACTCTTGCCCCCTGGACAGGGCTGTATCTCCTTAGGAGTCATGTCTGAGCAGTGCAATTAGACCCCCAGATTATTGCCTGGCATGAAAACAATAAGGCCGTAACCAGAGCTCTCGGATTTCCCCAGAACTTTCCACCAGGGTACTCAGGGCAAATGCTCCGCAGCGCCAGCCACAATGAAGCCAGTTCAGGTAGTGGAGCAGATATGGGGATTGGTGTCCCCCAGTAAAACCCAGTGTGCCTGGGTATCTCCCATCTAGTTTTGCCAGTGGCTTGCTGGGACATTTCTTCAGTGTTTTAGCACTTAAACTCCCAGTGAGGCTGTGAGATCCAGGGACTGCTGCAGTGCAATGGCCGTGCATCCACCCTTCTTCCCTGCATGGAAACCCATCACCTCGCAGACGGCAGGACACGGTGCTGCTCCGGAACGAGACCCACCGAAGACTCCCGAGGCCTTCACATCCAGCCGGTGACCTGCTCCGATCTTCAGCTTCCTGAACCGCGGGCCTCGGACTGCAACGGAGATAGTGGTGGAGCCGGTCCGCAAAGCCTGCCCGGGGCTCCCACCGACCCCCGGCTCCCACCGGTCCCCGGTTTCCCCCAGCCCAGGCTCCGCTGTGCCCTTACCGAGAGGGTGGTCAGCCAGCACCGGCACCCTGGCAGCCACCAGCTCCACGGCCCCGCCGCCGCCCGGGGCCGGGGCCGGTAGGAAGCGGACTCGCTGCCGCGGGGCGCGTCCCGGCGCCGCGTTCAGCTCTGAAAGAGAAGCGGGGGGGGCGGGGGGGGTCAGGGGCGGCCGGCGAACCCCGGGAGGACGGGACGGGACGGGTCGAGTCCCACCGGCAGCCCCTGGGAATGGGACGGGCTTGGGGGTCCCGCCGCCCGCCCTCGCCGCGCTCANGCTTCCGGGGCAACGGCGGGGCCGGCGCTGGGGATGCGGCTGCTGCGGGCGGCGCGGGCGGGGGTCCCGCTGCTGCGGGGGGGGGCCTCAGGCAAGTGCCTCCCGCCGCAGCCCCTGGCGTGTCTGGGCCAGCCCCTTACCCGGGCCGGTCCCTCACCCGCTGCTCCCCGCAGGCAGAGCCCGGCCGAGCCACAGCGAGCCGCGGGGCCGGGATGGACGCGGTGGGGAGGAGGAGGAGGAAGGGTGGCACCAGCTGTACCCCGGGCACATCCCCACTAGCCAGCTGCAGAAGGCGCTGCTGGCCGCCGGCTCCGCGGTCATGGCGCTCTATGACCCCTACAGACACGGTAAGGCCGGCGAGGGGAGCGCCTGCCCCCCGCGTCTGGCAAATCCCGCTACCTGCCTCCTGGAAGCTTCATAGGAGAGTTCATTTCTCCCTTTGTTGTGTGACACCTTTAGTTATGGGACAAGCGCAGGGCTGAGAACTGACCCAGAGCAGGAGGCTGTGAAAGAGAGGGAGTGAGGAAACCGAAACACACCCGTGTGACCCCTTGTGATGCCACCCAGACCTGTATTTCTTCGGAGTCCCCTAGGCCTCATGCCGGCTCCTCCATCCCATTCCCAGAAAGGGTCGTGTGGATGACACCAGGGCAGAGTAGCCCTGAAGCTGAAGATCTGTGGTTTATGGGGTCCTCACTTTGCCACGGGCTTCCTGCATGCTCCTGGTCAATGGGTTCATTGCCCTGTTTCCTCACCTGCCAACCAAGAATAGCTGGGTGTTGCGAAAACAGCTCTTGGGTCACTCTCTGGTCTCTCTTTCAGACATGGTGGCAGTCCTTGGGGAGACCACAGGCTGCCTGGCCCTGCCAAACCTGCGAGACAAGATGAAAAACCACCCTGAAGGTTACCATATCCTCCAGTGCGTCCCTCCCCGTCCCTCCCACCCTCATCGTGTGGTTTGTGGTGGGGAGGCAGACACGAGGCCAAGCAGGTTCCTTGGGCCCTGTGAAGGGACAGCTTGGAAGCAGCACAAGTGTTTCGTTAGCTCTAACCCTCCAGGCTGTTAATTTCACTTTATTTTTAAAGTTCACAGGAGCCCTGTGACACATCTAAGGTCAGGCACTGCTGCCTGTCTGTTCTGCCTCACTGCTGGAACTGGCAGCTGCCAACACCACGAGATGCAGCAGCAGGCACAGGGGAGAAATCCATGGATGTGGATACTGAGCAGAGATGAGAACCCACTGCATCCATGGATTTCTTCCCTGTGCCTGCTGCTGGTCTCTTGCATTGGAGACTTTGTCTCTGCTGATCTGCCTCCTCCTTAGACACTTCCATATTTTCTTTCCTGGCTCATGCTGCAATGAGGCCACTTCTCCTGTTTTCTTTTTTAAGACTCCATCATTTCTGCTTCCATGTCTGCAAGGACTTGTTGAGTGCAGCAAGGCTGAGGACCGGGAGGGATTTCTCTTATTAACCAAGCTCTCACTGTATATCTGCTTGCCTTCTCCCTGTTCCCTGTCATGTGTCACGCCTGCTGCTTGTGTCACGTAGGAGCTTGAGAAAAGCTGCCTTTTACCATATGTTTGTGCAGACCAGCCTCATTCTGGCTTGAGAAGTTGACTTGGTAAAACATCCAGAGCACTGGGATGGGGCTGAAACCCAGCAGAACTGCCCAGGCAGAAGGCTGGGAAGGGGCGTACCCACCTGCTCCCTGCCCTCTGGTATTGCAGGGATTTGCAGGGGTCTGAATTGGGCACACAAGTCTTTTTGTTTTTATCCCCCAAGCTACTGAGGTCCCTTTGACGACAAATACACAAGGAAATATCTGCAGCCAGCGTGAAACTGGTGCCAGTCCTGCTTATCTCCCTAGCACCTCCACTCTAGGAGCTGAGCAGCTCCTGGATCCACTGCAGGGCTTTTATCACAGGAAGAGTTTATCCTATGAATGGAAATAAAAGGGCTTTTGTTTACTTCCAAGGCTGTGAGGCACCTGTTTGCCAACAACCTGTAGAGGAGACCTTTCCCTGTGTGGCTAGTTGTGAAAGCCTGAGCAGGATTGAAATTAAACCTGTGTTTAGAAAAAATTCCTTCTCCTCTTTGGGGTTGTTCCTTTGAAGCTCTGGCTGCTTTGCAGGGGCAGTAAAGATCTCTGCTCTGCAGGGCTGGCTGTTGCTGGGGGCTGTGCCAGGCTGGCAGCCCACACAGCAGCAGCATTTCAGTGCAGAGGACACCGAAAACAACTTTTCGGTTGTTTTTCCCACTGGAGTTGTTACAAGGGCACAAGATAAAGGCCCTTTTATTGCCAAGACTTCAGGTAGATCCTTTAAGCAATTTGTGTCCCAGCCTCAGCAACGGAAGTGCAGACAGTGCTGTCCCTGAAGTGAGCAGTTAGGATCTGCACAGGGAAAATAGCAAGGAAGGGTAGAGGCAGGGGTGGGGGTTTCCAAGATCTCCTTTTCTCCAGGACCTGCTGCTGTGGGTTTCACTGGGAGTTTCACTGACCTGTGTTTTGCTTCTAGGGAACGGCCTCTCATCCGTCTCTCCACCCTGGACATGGCCAGGCTGCAGGGGCTGCCGGACGGCTCGCTGGGCCGGGAGTACGTCCGGTTCCTGGAGGACAATGTGAGTGTGGGGTTTCATGGGGTGCAGATTTCTGTGGCTGATCCCTGTGCTGGGAGCACAGATGAGATTGGAGCCACGGAGTTGAGTTGGACCACTTTGGACTTGCAGAAGGTTTCTCCGGACACCCGGATGCCACCCAAGTTTGTTGATGATGAAGAGCTGGCATACGTGATCCAGCGGTACCGGGAAGTCCATGACCTGATGCACACCCTCCTGGGCATGCCAACCAACATGCTGGGTGAGCAGCAGTGGGCTTAGGGGGCTGCACTGCCAAACCTACCGACTGTGCTCGGCTGCCTCTCCCAGAAATGGAGCAGGCTGGGCCAGCTGGACTCCTTGATCCTCAGCCCAGGTCAGTGTGTGGTGATTTTGCATCATCACTGTCCTACATCACTGGCTCTGTGGTGACTGAGAAGCCATGAGATGTCACCTTTTCCCTGCTGGGAGATGCTCTGCCCAAGCCCTGGGCACAGGCAGCCATTGGATGGGTGGTTTCTGCCTGGCAGGGAGGGTGGCATGGAGGGAGGGATGTTTTGCAAGCTCTTTGTGAAGGCTGAAGGGAATTCCTCGTTGCTCCTTATCTGCACGTCTCTGTGTCCTTTGCCCTCGTTTTGTGTCTGACTCAATATCAAGTCACAAGTGCAGCCTTGCTGGTACCTGTGGGAACCAGCATGACAGGTCTCCTATGCAGGCTTTGCCTGAGCCCTGGCAGTTTTGTAAAAGGCCTGTCCTGTGGTGGGAGACCAGGAGAGCCACACGGAGCATTGGGCCTTGGCACCACATTGCCGAGGTCTGCAGGGAGTTGGACTGCCTGAGATGTGTTCCCCAAGCTCCCAGGGCTTGTGGGGTGCCATCCCTCTGGGGTAGGTGTGTGACAAGGCCCATCCTGGCACAGGATGAAGCCATGGCCAGACTTAGGAAGCATTCCCAAGTATCCATCTTTGGGAAGGGCAGATGTGCTGCCTGTGTTGAGGAACTACACAGCCCTGGCTGGCCCTTGATCCAGGTGCTCTGCCTGCTCACAGCCTCCCTGCTCCCTCCCAGGTGAAGTCGTGGTGAAGTGGTTTGAAGCCGTCCAGACAGGGCTGCCCATGTGTGTCCTGGGAGCAGCATTCGGCCCCGTCCGGCTCAGCACACGGTAGGTGCCCAGTCTCTGCCCCGGGTACACCCAGCCTGTGTGGTGCTTTCCCATGTCTGCTGGGGACGAAGAGGGGACACTGCTGGTTTGCAGCAGGGAGTCAGTCACGGATCCCTCTGTGAGCCTACTGCTGTCCCCACATCCCAAGGAAGTGGTGACAGCTTTGCCTCGTCACTGAAGCAGAACCTGATGCTTAATCTGCATTCAACACCAGCTCCCCTGTGTCAGGCAGGAGCAATTTCCAAGCCTTTGATGGGCATGTGTTGAGGGCCAGCAGGACCCTCACTACACTGACAGCTGTTCCCTGCCCCAGCACGTCTGTTTCGGTGGCCCAGCAGTTGCAGAACCTGAGTTCTGGCCTTGGGCTGGTGCTGACTGTAACCTTCCTGGCACACCATCCTCTTCTGTGCCTGTTTCCCCTGTGAGTTAAGCAGAGGGGATGCTAGAAAGTTAGAGGGATACATGGGACACATGGGCTTGGCATCAGCACACAATGGGGACTTGGAGAAAGAAATTAACAAAATGTGGATATCAAAACTGCCACCACCTGTATCATTTGTTCCAGAAAGTTGCAGGTCCTGGCCACTGAGCTGGTTCCCTGGGCGATTCGGTGTGGGCTCAATGCCAGCTGTGTCCTGAATGTCTACTACGAGCAGCGCTGGGAGCAGCCAGTGGAGTCCCTGCGGGAAGAGCTCGGCATCTTCCCTCCCCCGGCCGTTCGAGTGTGAGATCTCTGTTGGCAGCCAGCAGCCAGCCCCTGCCACACTCCATATCCTCCTGCCCAGCCCAGGAGCACAGTGTGGCTGTAGCTCTGCCACCACAGACTCGAGGGCTGTGTTTCCTCCTGCCAAGAGCTGGCACCAGCCTGTTGGTAGAGGCCAACTGGCACCTCCCTGTGCTGTGACAAAACTCGACCTTTTTTGCTGTTTGTGATTTTGGCTGTGGGATGTCAAGGTCTGATGTGCCTTTGCCAGCTGGGTCTGGCTGCTCAGGTCTCCCAGCAGCAGCATTCCGGTACTGGCGCTCCCAAATGCTGGGATGGGGAGGGAGCATACTGCAGCAAACTGATGCCTTGGCCTTCTGCAGCTCTGGGGCTGTGCAGGTAAATCCTTCCTCCCACCCTTCCTGGGAAGATCAAGGCTTCAAATCTTGGGGCTAAACCAGTGATTTCCAGAGGAGCGCAGGGGCAGGTTTGGTGCGTGCAGTGGTGAAATCCCATTTTGTACTGGTGCCTAACTAGTCTCCTGTTGGGTCATATTGGATATGCCTCACTCGTGCCTCAGAGACCAGGCAGTGTGTGATTGTGTGCCCATGAGGCGGGCAGGGAATTTTGGATATTTTCCCTCCTGGACTGGCTGTTTTGAGAGCCAATCCCAGTCTGCCGTGTCTCCCTGTAGTCCCTCCGCATTAAAAATGATGAAATCCACATGATTGTGCTGGGTGTTCAGTCGGAATCATCCCTTCCTTGGGCAACAGAATGACACAGTTGGGATTATGGGGTTGAATCCAGTGAGTGCAGAAACAGTGGCTGCTGGTGCTGTGTCTGGGAGCTGATTGCTGTCTGGGTTAATTAAACTGTGCTCCAGACTGCCAGCAGCCAGGGAGCAGAGTTGCTGGATGTGATGGCAAAGAGCCATGAGGCCAGAGGCTCTTTGTTCATGTGTGTTTGCTGTTGGAATTCCTTCTTGCTTAATAAAATCCACACTGGAGCTTGTAGTTCATTACCCCTGTCCTTTTGCCCTATCTGCCCTCCTGAGCTGGAGATCTGATGTGAAACCTCACCCCTTTTTGGCTCCAGCAGGTTTCCTTCCTGCCCCCCAGACTCCCTGCATCAGCCACCCCATGAGCCAGACTTTGGGGTTTTTTTCCAAAGCCTCCCTTGGCCCCCAGAGTTATTTCAAACAGATACTAAAAGACAGCATATAAATACATCCTTCAGCTGCCAGTGAAACACACAGTATGGGGGTTATCCTAGTGCAGTGGTCGAGATGAAAGAAACACTGTCCTCTAAAATGACCCAGAAACGTCAGAGCCTTGGGGTGGATAAACCAAAGGGCAGCAAAGATTTGCTTCCAGGAGCTGTGAGCAGCAGTCAAGGAAACGTGGGAAATGATGGCCACGAGAGAGGATTTTGCTGCATTTTGTGTTATGTAGTGAGGCCATGAAGTGCCCAGGCTGTCGGTGCTGCCGCCTTCGTGCAGCCACGTGTGGCTCAGTGGGCTGGTGCCAGCGCTACAGAAATGGCACATCATGTAATTTTAAACGGCATCTGCTCAGCCGGATCAAGTAACAGTCTCTGTGGCTCCTGTTCCTGCAGCCATCGCTTGAGGAGCCTGCTGAAAGAAGGCGGCAGAGGGTGATTTGGGGAGGGCAGACACCAGCCACGTGAAAATGCTTTTTTTGGAGAGGATATATTCGCTGTGGGCAAGTGGCAGCTCCACCATGCCCGTGCTGCGGGGCCGTCCTGGGACGCGGTAACAGTAACTCCTGAAATGCTGAGACGGATGCCTGGTTACTGCTCCCCGGTAGGGCCGAGGTTTTGCCCGGTACCCGGGCCCTTCCTGACCCGGCTCCCAAAACGGGTCTGCTCCCCGCGCTCTCCCGAAGACGGGCGCACCCTACGCGGCAGCAGCGTCCGGGGGCGGCCGCGGGTCCCCCCCGGCCCGATGCAGCCGCGAAACCCCGAGAGCGACCGCCGCGCCCCGGCGGCAAAATGCGACTCTGGTGGGACTCGAACCCACAACCTTTGAATGACTCCCGTCACACGCTAGAAGTCCAATGCGCTATCCATTGCGCCACAGAGCCCTCGTTCTGCCGCGCCGCCCTCACCACCTCTTCCCCGCGCCTCGCCCGCCCCGCCTGCGCCACCGTTCCCGGGCACCGCGTCCGTCACCGCGGGGCCGGGCCGGTGCACCGGGCGGGACTACAGCTCCCGGCGGCCCGCGCTGCCCGCCCCTCCCCGCCCCTGCCGCAGAGTCGGGCGGGCCCCGCACCCGGTGCAGGTGGCCGGGCCGCAGCGAACGCCCCGGAGTCCGGTAAGAGCGTGGCACCGTCCTCCCCAGCCAGGTCCGTCAGCTCCCAGCACCGCCGCGGCGGCCGCGCTCCCTCCCCGCGGGCGGCCCCGTGAGCTCCCCATCAGGCGCCGCGGCCCTGCGGGCGGCACCAGGGTCCCTCCGCCGCGCCGGTCTCCGCATGAGGTACAGGGGCTCCTCGTGGGGCACCGCTTCAAGCGCCGGGATCCCTCAGCTCCCCGGTCTCCCCACGAGCGTGCCGCAGGCCCTCGCCCCGCCGAGAGCGGCTGTGCCCGGGCGGTCGTGGGGCCTGGCCGGGGTTGGGTGGCGGGGCCCGGCTGCATCCCGGTGCGGGGCCCTCCCGCCTTTCTGCCTCGTGTGATGGGGTTGGGGCAGCGCTGCTCGACCTCCCTGCTGGGGACCCCAGGAGGGTGAGACGGGGGTCCCTGCCCAGGGCAGGTGGGGGACAGGTGCCTCCCAGGTGCCATTAGCGCTGGGGCTTCTCACAGCCCGGCCACCTGCCCGTTGTCCCCCCTGTGACCTGCTCCCAGGCCCTCCTCGGGCTTGGTGCTCCCGGGGTGGATCCCCGCGCTTTGCCTCGGTGCCTGCTGGCTGTGAGCTACAGGCAGGGCTTCTTTTCCTCTGTGCTGATGCAGCTGGACAAGACCTGAATCTGAAACGCAGGGCTGGAGGTCTCTGGCAGCGACACACCGGGTATCTCTCGGGAATCTCTCCCCGGTTTTCTCCACGGGAGACACTGGGATGCCGGAGTGAGGTGGAGATATGAGCAGAGAGGATAACAGAGGCTTGCCTGAGCCTGCCTTGCCTTCAAGCAGAAGATTAAGCACTTTGCTGCCCACACAGAGTGGGGCTCCCCCGCTGTTGCCTCTCCACATCTGGCTGGTGTGAGCCTGTAACGAAGGGCCCAGGTCCTGGCTGAAGCACAGTAGTTTGATGGTGATCTAAAAGTTGCCCTGTTTAAGTGCAGAGAGAAGCTCCCAGGCAAAAACACAGCGAGTCCTGCCCTGCTAAAAGGCAGAGGGACTGTGTTGTGGGACATCACGTCTGGGAGGTAGGTGTTTGCTGGAGAGTGTTCAGAGGTCACTGGCACAAGGGGGAATCTCAGGGTAAGGGCTGTGGGTAGGAAAATGTCTCCAGGTGTCCACCTGGGAGTGGCGTCTTGTGCTCTGATGCATCCCAGCCTGCTGCTGGTGGCACAACTCAGAGGTGGGACAGCCACTGAGACATGCCAGGGCACAGTGACCATGTGGCACTGCCTTGGCTCCCAATCTGCTGGCATCTGGTATCAAATCCACAGAAGCTCCTTGGATCTGGGGGGACTGAACAGAGCAGAGGGAAAGCCACAAGTGTGGCTCCCAGCCCCGCCAGCTGTAGAAGAGCCCACACGGGGCTTCCAGCTTCAGAGCAGTGAATCAGTCTTCAAGAGGGAAATGATGCAAGTGTTTTCTTCCTCTTTGGCCTGTGTCCATGCCATGAAGGGCCAGTTTTATCTTGGAGCTGTGAGGGTCACATCACTCTCATTTTCCTCCTTCCAATGCTGTCACCTGAAAAGAGCCATTGCTAGATTACAGTCTCTTGAGTCTCAGAGCCACTTCTGGGGTGTGTCTGGGATGGGGACAGAGATGCTGTTTTGCAGGGACAAGTACCAGAGACTGAGTCATTGTCCCCAGGGAATGGGGTAGGGGTCTGGACACTCCTGGCAGCAGCGACAGCCGTTGTTCTGCCCACTCCAGCCTGGCCTCATCCCTGACCTGCTCTGGCAGTGTCTCCAGCCTATCCAGGCCAGGAAACTGCCTGCCAACATGAGGGTTTGCAAACACGAGCAGAGCTTAAAGAACTGAGTTTCCTGTCCGTGATCCTGCCTGAGCTGTGTCGCGGAGCACGTGAAGCTGTGCTCTTCCAACAGCTGTGCTGGCTGTCCTGGAGCCAGGTGTGCAGGAGAGCTCATGCTCAGGGCCTGGGAGACTCTGGATTTTGAGGACAGAGGGATCTCTGGAGTAGAGTGGAGGCTTTCAATCTTCTGTACAAGGCCTTCTGCCATGACTTTGCTCACAAATCCATGGAAGTGACTTTATCCTGCATCTCATGTTGCTGGGGCGTGGCCAGACCCCTGGCTGGTATGCAGGATGTGGCTCCCCAGGTGGGAATGGCCAGGCTCTCAGCTTGCAATGCTGTGCTGATGGCTCAATTGGAGCCATCTCCAAGGTCAGATAAAGTTACATCTCTGGGAGCTCTGGGCTGCTGGGTTACATCCTCACTGCCAGGAGGACTGATGGCTCAGGGACCTCATCCAGGAAATTGGGGGCTGCTCAGGCATCCCACGCCCATGGGGTTGTTATCACCAGGTCCAGTGTGCGTGGGTTGATGACCGTGGTTTCTCTCTCCCCGCAGGCCACAATGCTGCGTTTGGCTGCTTTTGCAGCCATGCTGCTGTTCTTCAGGGTCACTCTGGAGCTCTCCTGGGCCCAGGCTATCCCTGCGCTCTTCATCTTCTACCTGGGATCCGGTGGATGGGACTTCTTCCTCATATTTCTCAAGACAGTACGAAGGGATGTCACGTAGGTGTCTTGGCTGGGATGGCTCAGCCATCCACCCCTAGCCCTCTGCTGTGCCCTGGTGTATGTGTATGTGTGAGCACAGCCCCCGACTCCTTGCACAGCCTGGGTTTCTGCTGGCACCTAGCCTGGCTGGAAGGAGGTGACTCTGCCATGTCCGGGTGACTCCACCTCGGGCAGAGTTTTCCCAAGGATAGATTTCAGCTGAGCTCAAAGTCTATTGACTGTCCTTGTACTTCACCCTGTCCCTAAAGCTGATGGTGTGGCACCAGGCCCCTGTGCAGGGTTCATTCTGAGCTGGTATCAGGCTGTGCCAGCTCCTGGCAAGGATTTGTGGGGGAGGGAGTGGTAGTACCTCTTGGAGAGCACCCGAGGCTCAAAAATGCCCCTCTGAATGGGGACATCCCTGTCTGCAGACTTTCAAAACACATCTCTCTCTGGCCTCCATCAGTCCCTGGCTATGAGCATCTTTGCAGATGTGTTCTGCCTATGTGCACACTGCTCAGGGAAGCATGCAGGGCTGCTGCTGACCTAGAGTGGGGTCTGGTGAAAGTGCTGGGCTATTGCAGCTCCTCAGAAGGTCCTTGTGCTGTGCTGGCTTTGCTGGAAGAAGTGGTTTTACAGGGGTCACTGAGCAGCTGCCCTCTTGCTCCCCTTCCTTTGGCAGCACGGGGCTGGTCCTGTTGCGGGTGAAGTGGCAGGTATGGAGGCATGTGAGGGAGAAGAACACAATCGCCAAGATCTTCCAGAAGACCGCGAGGAAGTATCTAGAGAAGACAGCACTGATCTTCCAAGGCACAGGAGAGAGCTGGACCTTCCGTCAACTGGACGAGTACTCCAACCAGGTGGCCAATTTCTTCTACGGCCAAGGCTTCCGTTCGGGTGACGTGGTGGCGCTTTTCATGGAGTCCCGCAATCAGTACGTGGGGCTGTGGCTCGGCCTGGCCAAGATCGGGGTGGAGACAGCCCTTGTGAATTCCCACCTGCGCATGGAGGCCTTGCTGCACTGCATCACCATCTCCAACTCCAAAGCTGTGGTTTTTGGGGTGGAAATGATGGAAGGTGAGGGGCTGGCAGGTGTTTTGGGAGTGCTTTGGACTGGAGGGAGGTGTGTCTAGTCAATGGGTTCAGTGTTCCTTTCCTGCCCACCACGGAACAGAGATCTGGAAGAGAGTGGACAGTTGAATCATCCAGGAATTAGATTTGGGGTTGGGTTTTTTTTGTTGTTGGTTCCTTTGGACACTGGGCAGGATCTGGAGTGCAGTGCTGTCTGCCTCCCAAGCAGGTCAGCCTGAGTGCAAGGATCCTTCCTTGTGCCTCTCAGGTCCGTTCCCAGCACGGAGCCCTGGGTTGGGCTGGGCCTGCCCCACTGCACGGGAGGAGCCTCCCCTTGCTCTCCATGGCTGTTGCCACATCCCTGCAGCACCTGGGCTCCAGTTCCTTGTGTGTTTCAGCCCACACCTCTGAGGTTGATGGTGTCAACAGACCTCTTGGCACCAAAGAGGTTTTGGATGGGGAAAGATGGAAAACAGGATCTTCTGGTCCCTGAAGAGGTCTGGGCTGTGGCCCCAGCATCTGTTAATCATGGGAACAACATCTGCCTGGGATGGCTGTGAGCCCTTTGGGGACTCTGCCAAGCACAGTGAGGGTACTGCTACCTGGAGTAGCAGTACCCTCAGACCTTCTGGGAGGGCAAGAGGTCTCTGTGCTGTAGCCACCCTGCTGCCTTTCTCCAGCTCCCCTCTTTACTTTCTCAGCAATGCAGGAAGTGCAGCCCTCCCTGGATAAATCCATCCATCTCTTCTGGTCCGGGGAAGGAAGTCCTAAATCTGTGCTTCCTGGTGCAAAACACCTGGACCCCCTCCTGCAGATGGCCCAGCGACACCAGCCAGCCCCCCCTGATAAGGGCTTTCTTGGTATGTGATCAGTTCTTGGGGACAGACACATGGTGGTGAGTTTGAGGCTCAGCCGGTTACAACTCTGACAAGACTGCTGGGGATGCCGATGGCAAGGGGTGTTTGGGATGGGTCTTACTCCAGTGTTGGAAGCCCAGCTCTGTGTGGAGTAATATCCTGTCGTACCCTCCATGCGTCCAACAAACCTCATCTGCCTGGGGTGATCCCAGCATGTTCTTGGAGCTGTTACATAAGAGTTTTGGCTCAGGTGGCACGAGTAGAGTGTTTAAATTTTGCTTGTCCCCCTCTCCTGATTCGGCCAGCTCCTAGATCGGGAATGTGACCCTGTCTCCTCATTGCTCCCCAGATAAACTCTTCTACATCTACACCTCTGGCACGACGGGGCTGCCCAAGGCTGCCATTGTGGTGAACTGCCGGTAAGGCTGTAGACAGGGGCTCAGAGAGGATGGGGCTGAGCTCTGCTCTGTCCTAGCACAGCACCCTGACCCTGCTCCTGATGTGCCTTTTCACCCTTCCTTCAGGTACTTCCGCATGTCCAGCTTAGTTTTTTACGGTTTTCGGATGAGGTCTGACGATGTGATGTACGACTGCCTCCCACTCTACCACGCTGCAGGTAACGCGTGACATACAGAGCCTGGCATCCTGGGACTGACTCTTCCCTCAGCCAAGCCCAGGACTTGGGCTGGAGGCTGGTGTGGCTGTGATCTCCATGTCGAGGAGGATGTGACTGCTGCTTTCAGTGTGTGCGACTGAGGCTTTTTCTGCTTTTTCCCTGGAAGCCAAGAATCGATCTGTCTGACCTTTGGAGTGGGAAGTGTGTGGGGAGGGTGTTATCCTACCCTGGTTTTGGAATACCTGTTCCTTATTGCTGCTCCATGTGAAAAGTAAGGGGGAGAAGTCTAGGGGAAGGGGAAGCAGTGCCTGCCTGGCTGGCTGAGACATGCTGGGATGTTTAGATGTGAAGTGCTGCCCTACATGTTACTGCCACATGTCTCCTCTCTAATGCCCATGTCCTGGGGGCTTTGGCTGGGTGAACCCCCACTGCTGTGAGCCAGCCATGGCCTCTGCCTTGCCCTGCCAGTTCTTTCCCCAGGTGGGCTGGGCTGGAGGTGTTTGGGGACTGAGGGCTTTCCTGGCTGCCTCTCTGCAGGGAACATCGTGGGGATTGGGCAGTGCCTGCTGCAGGGCATGACGGTTGTCATCCGCAAGAAGTTCTCGGCCTCACACTTTTGGGAGGACTGTGTGAAGTACAACTGCACGGTGAGGCCATGAGGCAAGGGGCCAGCTGGGAGTGGGGAATGAAACCTGGGGGTCTGTGTCATGCTGGGGAGAGCCCAGCTGCTAGAAGTGGGGAACGCCTGGACCAGTTCTGTCTGTCCAAACCGCCTTTCAGGGTGGTGGGGCTGTGTCCTTCCCACCTGGGCTGGTAACTCTGTCTGTCCTCCTTCCATTCCAGCATTAGCCAGGAGACAGTGGATGGGTTTCACAGCCTGGAGAGGTGGGTTAACCAGGGAAGGACAGGCTAGATGAGTTAGCAGAACTTCTGTTTTTTACTGTGGCCTGTTTATTAAACTTTGGGTGTGTTGTGCCGTTCCTTCCTGCCCTGAAGAAACCTCAGACAACCCAGGGCCTGGCAGAGAGGTCCTAGGGAGTCTTTCCTCTCCATTGCTCCCAGATTGTGCAATACATCGGGGAGATCTGCCGCTACCTGCTGAACCAGCCATACCAGGAGGCGGAGCGGCGGCACCGGGTGCGCATGGCCGTGGGCAATGGGCTGCGGGCCTCCATCTGGAGGGAGTTCATGGCCCGCTTTGGCATCGCCCAGGTGGCCGAGTTCTACGGGGCCACTGAATGCAACTGCAGCCTGGGAAACTTTGACGGCAACGTAAGGCCCCACAATCCTCCCTCATATCCCAAAGGGTGACAGCTGGCCTGGGCAGGGTTGGAAACCCAAATGGGCTGCTTGCTCCTTGGCATGGGTTGCTATCCACCCAGAGGGGTTTTGGCTGTTATGTGGTGCCACCTCTGTGGTGTCCTGGGAGTGTGTGAACGGTGGGTTCAGGTGGGACAAATGTCCTTGCTATCCACAGCTCTGAGCTCTTTCTGTTCTAGGTTGGGTCATGTGGCTTCAACAGCAGGATCCTACCAGGTGTATACCCCATTGGTTTGGTGAAGGTGGATGAAGACACTATGGAGCTGATCCGGGGACCGGATGGTGTCTGTATCAGCTGCAAACCAGGTGAGGACAACCACAGGGATAAAATCTCCTCAGCCCTCAGGATAATTTCCCTGGATTTGTCTCTGCTCAGTTAAACCAATCTCATTAGACACCATTTTTTGCTTGGGGGGGTGGGGGTGGTGGTGTTTCCCCCCTTCATCCCCTCTTCTCGCTGCAGGGGAGCCAGGGCAGCTGGTGGGTCGCATTGTCAAGAGCAATCCCCTGCAGCACTTCGATGGCTACCTGAATCAGTCGGCCACCAACAAGAAAATTGCCAGGGATGTGTTTACAAAAGGGGATGCTGCTTATCTCACAGGTGAGGCCAGCAGGACCCCTCTGTCTGCTGGGAGTGGAGGAGAAGGGCACCTGTGTGGGAGTGTGGACTCTTCCAGGGCAGCAGCACCGCCCTGAGATGCTCCAGGGTTGCTCCTAGCCACTCTGACACCTCATTTTTCTGCCTATTCCTTGCTTTCCTATAGGGGATGTCCTGATGATGGACAAATATGGCTACATGTACTTCCGAGACCGCACCGGGGACACATTCCGATGGAAAGGGGAGAACGTCTCCACCACAGAGGTGGAGGGAACACTGAGCCGCATCCTCAACCTGACGGACGTGGTGGTTTATGGTGTGGAGGTCCCAGGTAGCTGAGAGAGAAGTGGACAATGAGGGGAGGCAGGCAGGCCTCCAACACTTTAGTGTGAACACGTCCTGCATGTCCAGATTGATGTGTCCTTTCACAAGAGGGTGGACTGAGGCTCCCTGTGGGTGAGCTGGGAAGAGGCCACAAGGGATGTGGCTAGCATGAACCAGAGGGTTTCCTCACTCTCTCAAGCTTTGGTCTGATTGTGGCTGGTTTGTAAGGACCCTATGTCCTCTCTGGCCATGACTGTGACCGCAGGGTGTCACTGGTAGCCCTTGCCACAGGTTGATGACACAGCGGTGACACAGCTGGATGTGCCAGTGCTTCAGTACAAAGCAGGGTCTTGCTGGTGCGGGGCAGAGGGAAGATGATGCTACAGGGACAGTGTCTGAGTGCTCTTCCTTCTCTGCCTCTTAGGGATTGAAGGGAAGGCAGGAATGGCAGCCATCACTGACCCAGAGAACTCCTGTGACCTAGAAGACTTTTCCAGCAAGCTGAAAAAGGCCCTACCACTGTATGCACGTCCCGTATTCCTGCGGTTCCTGCACGAAGTCTCCAAGACAAGTGAGCCATGGCATGCACGCTCACACTGGGCATGGAGCTGGGGGAGCCTGGGAAGGGGAAACCTGGTTATAGAGATCAGTCTGTAGGGTAGGGATGGAGCCTCTCTGCCCCACAGAGAGGCCAGTTCCTCAGGTGGTTTTGAAGCATGGGGATGCAAGGCTGGGTCTGGGGCAACACAGGTATGGTGGGGATAGAATTGTGTGTGGCCAGTGAGCCCTTACTCCTTCTTCTCTCCCCATTCCAGGCACTTACAAGTTCCAGAAGATGGAGCTGCGGAAGCAGGGCTTTGACCCTGCTCTGGTGAAGGACAGGTTGTATTTTCTGGACTCCAGGCAAGGCTGTTACCTGCCGCTGGACCAGGCGGTATTTGGCAGGATCCAGTCGGGAGACCAGAAGCTGTAACTGGTGTGGTTCAAGCAAGGCACCTCCCAAATCCTGCTGGGGAGAGGGGGCAAGGCAGGCACTGGGGAAGGAAAGGTTCACAGAGTGATATAAAAGGCCTGCTAGAGATTTTATTTGACAAGTCTTACAGATAAGGGTTTGGGAGGAACACAGAGGGGACTGAGGGGAGGGGGATGGTCACATACCAAAGCATTGACTCATTATGGCTTTATTTTCTACTTGGTACAGTGGTGGTGGTCCCATGCCATGGGAGGGGCAGGGCCCTGGCCAGTTGAGGAGGGGTGGGGTGCCCCTGCCATTCCACTTTGATTTTCCTGTCTTTCCCTACCTTTTCCTGCCTGCAGCAACCCTTCCTTGTGAAGGTCATGAAGGGACCAGTGCTGGGCTCTTCCCCACTCCTCAAACAAGCAGCCAGCTCCTCCTTGGCACAGGGACCCCACTGGCAGAGGGAAGCTGGGTGCCAGGCGCAACCTCTTCCCTCTGCATGGCCCTGCTGGTGTTGTGTGTCTGCTGTGAATCAGGGGAGCAGGGTAGTGTTGGGCTCAGGAGGGCGACAGGTGTGTTTCTGCCATGCCTTTCTCTCTCCTGAGGGTGACATTTCTATTCTTCACAATCACACGCACATTATATTATATTTTATATATATGTATATATATATATATACACACACACACACACACACACATATATATATATATATATATATAAAACATGCTGACTTTTCTTTTTTCAATCTTAATTTATTGTCTGTACTTTTGAATGTGTCCCGGGTTTGTGCAGAAGGTGGAGGGATAGCCCAGACTTGTCCTCTCTTGGAGAATCCTTTTCTCTCGCAGGGAGGTGGGATGCTCATCTGGGACTCTTCCAGCATGGATGCAACTGTATATGTCCTTGTGGCCTTGCTCCATGGTGGAGGACATGAGCAAATCCCTCTGTCTTGTGGACACTTCTCTCAGTCTTCTACTTCCATCTTTCGTGGATGCAGCGTTGTTTTGTGGACCTTCTTCCTTGCAGGAAGCAAGTGGGAGAATGGGAAGAAGGGCCAAGTTTGCCTTTGGTTATATGTACTCAGGAGGCAGCTTGCCTGGAGGGAAAACATCCTCTGGAGGGTGGCCTCTGTGAGAGCCTGACTTCATGTGCTCTGCATCCCTTCCCAAAAGAGCCCTCCCTGTCTCCAGTGCCGGAGCAGGGCCCTGAACTGAAATGTCCATGTGAAGCACCTGACTCGTGCTATGTGAATTCCCCGTGTTGTGTCTGACGTGAAACAGCCTCAGCAGCGATGTCCGATTCCAGTCCTCAGAAAACACGCAGAATTGTCTCTTCCAGAGAAAACTCTAGGTTGAGGTTTCTTTTTCTTTTTTTTTCCTTTTTTTTCTTTCTTTTTTTTTTTTTAATAATTTGTTTTTATGCTTTTAGCAGGGTTATTCCTTAAAACGACATCTGTCTTTTGTGAGGGCAGGGTGTGTGCTCTTCTAGCTGTGCTTCCACACCAACGTACCTGCCTGCCCCAGTCTGTCCCGGTCTCACAATTAAACACAAGTATGGGTCTATGCTGGAGTTTCCTACCTTTTCCTTGTACAGTCCTGCTCTGTGAGGGAAGGTGGGGGACTGTGCTGGTTTGGGAACTGCCACTCCAGAGCATCACCTCCCTGTGTGCATTTTGGCTCATCTTAGGGCAGGGGGAACAAGCCCCTTGCTGCTGGGTTTAATGACTGTGTGAACCCAACATGTTGATCAGACTCTCCCCAGTTCTTTCCACTAACTCCCCACACCCCTTTTTTCCTTGTCCTCTGCTCAGCATTGCCATCCCAATTTGTTCTGGCCCAGTTCTCCCTGTTTACCCTGGGACATGTGGCTCTTCCACCCCTCTCCTGTTCTCTCTTTCCTCTTCCTGCTGCTTCTGTGTTTGTCCATGCTGAATTTCCCAGCTCATTTCTGCCCTTGCAGACAAGTTTTTTGGTAGCCATTCCACTTCCCTTGCTGCCAGAATCATCTTTTAGACCTTCTGCATCCAACCCTGGTGGCAGGAGAACCTGGTTCCTTCTTGGTATGGGGGTGCCAGGGACAAATGTCTTCCATGAGCCAGAGTGAAATGTGTTGCCTGGTGAAACAAACCCTAAGAAAAGTATTGGAAATTTGTATCCATTACATACCAGCTTCACCTTTAGACATGTTCAAATGAGTGGCTTCTCCAGCATCTCTAAGCTAAAAGCTTTAATTTTAGTTTTTCAGTCCCCTGGACACTCACGAGCCTGTGTTCCAAAACAGCTGGTGGAAAACAGACACCACCCCCACAGCCCTGCAGCATCCGGGGGGCTCAGCCCTCAAACAGCGTGGCTTTGCCTGGGAGGGGGGGGTCGTATTTAGGGTCCCGGGAGCTGGTGCAGGAAGTGCAGCAGTGGTGCCTCTGCAGGTGCTCTGCTCCCACTTCTGAGCCCTGTTCCGCTTGCAGCCACCAGCGGAGGGCAGGCTGGGCTCGGCAAATGCCTCCCCTCGAGGGGACACCTTGTAGGGGCTCCCGGGGCTTTTACAGCCCTCGTGTGGCGTTCAGAGCCCTGGAAGTGTGGGATGCTGGAGCAGGGGGCTTACCCATGCAGGGAGCCACTCAGACCCTGCCTGAAGTGAAGAGGAAGTTTCAGATACAGATAATGGTGCTGGGTGTGAGGCCAGCGGCAATCCCAGGCACTGGTGTCCACTGCACTCCTGGCTGAAGGCTGCCTGACAGAGACTCGGGCAGCAGTGAGGTCACTGAGCTGTGCCAGGCGGGTGATGGGCAGCGACCTGAACCACTGGGCCTCATCCATAAAGGCAATGAGGGAAAGCTTGGCTTCCCTGAAGTCAGACCTAGGGGTAGTCATCTGGAGATTGGTGGTTTGGAGTAGTAGAGGAGGATACAGGTGGACTGTACTCCCTCCCTGGAGGAGATGGCCACGCTGAAGAAAGAGGGGTTGCAGGGCAAAGCTCAGCACTGTGTCTCTGTCTGTCTGAGAGCAGGGTAGGTTAAAAAAGCCTACCAAGGAAATTATGCATTCGGGGCACTGCCTGTTAAACGCAGATGTGAATAGCTTCAGAAGCTCATGGAAGTATGGCTGTTACTTGTTTGCAAGTGAGCCCGTAGAAATGGAGACTGGCTTTTATTTTTGGGTTTTGGAGATGGATGGGAATTACAGGTGTGTGAGAGGAGCAGGATGTAGCCCTTGCTGGTGCCAGCACAAGTCAGGAGCTGGGCCCTGGCTGGAGCATAGCCAGGAGCTCACCCCAAGCCCTGTATTCCTGGCTGGCTGTGAGGAGGGGGAGCTGCAGGGTGCAAGAGGAGCAGGATGAGGCCCCCTGAGGTGAGAGCTCCTGCTCTGGGGAGATGGGAGATGCTGAGTCACTGGGAAAGAGCTCAGTAAACATCATGGAGGGCTCTGGTACACAGCCCATGGGTCACCGAGACCTGCAGTGCTGTCCTGGAGGGCTGAGGTATGCACCTGCCACATACACCTCTGTGCCAGAGGATTTCCCAGGGAGAGGGGAGCCCCAGGGAGGTGTGTTCATAGCTCTGAGTTATGCTCAAAGGAGATCCCCTGCCCTGCGATGCTGGTGTTGGGAGGTTGGTCCTGCTGGAGATCCGGTGCCCGAGGACAATTCAACGTTTGCACTGTTTGTCCTGACTGAGGAGGGTTGTGTCGCACTTGGCAGTGCTTCAAGATTCCCTGAAACACCCAGCTACACCAATTAGAGATTTTCTGCTGGCTCTCAGCTTTGAGTTGAAATCCTGGGGCCTTTCTGAAGTCCCAGCTCCTCTGGAAAAATGAAGTTTATGTGCAAGTGTCCCTGCAGCTCTTGGCCCAGAAATACAAGCGCAGGTGTGGTGCTGAGCCTGGGATCAATGCTGAGACACAGCACTTCCAGCAGAGAGGTATTTGGAATGAAGTAGCCAGTGTTTAATCATAGTTTATTTTTTTAAATATCTTTTTATTTGTTCAGTTTTAAGGAAGAGGCTAATTGAATCCTCTATGATTAGAGACACCTTGTGAGACATCCCTCCCCTTTGATCAATGCACTAGTCTGGCTCAACAGCTGCATGTAGATAAAAGTCCTGTACATAAAGTACAAGGTATTATTCTGTTTTAATTAAAACACTTGAAATTCTGTTTGCATGAGGTTAAGAAAACATTAAAATCCTTTCCAGGGTTATTATCAAACTGCTAATTTAAGCAAAGCCAAAGAGATTTACAAACCAAATGTACTCTTCCCCATGGAGATGACTGCTTCTCCCAGACCCTGTGTCCTGGACAGTGACAATATATCAAGACAAAAAATGTGGCAACTTTCTTTTTGATCAGGTCTAGGTCCAGCCCAGCTAGGCCATGCTTGGTGTGCAAAACTGGAGTGTATTCTAGCCTTAATGCAGATGGGGGCTTTGCAAGCTGCTCAGGACCTTTCTGGGGGAAATTAATTTCTGCTACTGAGAAAGTCTGTGACAATCTTCAACATTGCATCTCCCAAGCCTCCTCCTGCCACTCTTGGTGTGCCGGAGTCTTCCCAAACAATGACAGCCGCTTGCTCCTCCACACGCTGGGGAGCTGGCTTTGCCTTTAAGCAGTGACAGGGAAATATTCTGGGCTAAAGAAGAGACTATCCTTTGGTGCACTCTTTAGAAATGGAAATACTTGATTCCCTTGAGTGGTTCCAGTGTAACCAGGAGCAGGGCCAGGAGTGGCTTCTCCTTCTCCAGTCTGAAGGGACTATGTGGCCAGGGATTCCACCAAAATGATGGTCTGAAGATCTCATCATGCTGTGTAAGAAAGAAGGGACAGCAGCTTTCCTTCCCAAAGCAGAAAGGCTTCAGAAAGAAAGCGAATGTCCTTAGGGGCTGTTTGTTGCAGAGCTCCTGGACAGCACGGGATGGCTGGACTGTGCAGCTGAGCAAGGCTCAGGGAGCAGGGATGGGTCCTGCTCTGCTTTCTTTGAGCCTAGCCCATTTCAGTGGCAAATCCCACCTTCCAAAATAACCTTGGGTTTGATCTGCTTTTCTCCTGGTTCATTAAAAATCCACCCACAGGCATAAATGATGGCAGGCCAGGCTCTGGGAGAGCTTTGGGCAGCTGAGATCATGCAGTACAGGCTGGCAACCCCAGGAATTGCAGGCGATTGTGATGCTGTCCAAGTCCAGGACATACTCCTGCTCAGGATGGGGGTCATTGCCTAGATCCTCCCTGATCCCTCGACAAATGCTCCCAGGTTTATGAAGTGAGATATGACCCCTACTGTGCCGCATCCCCCTCGTCATTACAGCCCTGCCTTCCTCTAGTCCCATCCTTGCGGGTGCGGAGCAGCGTTCCCAGGGCCCCCAGCATCCTGCCAGCCCGGGCAGGAGTTGTGGCGTGATCCTGCCCTGGAGGTGACACCTCCCACAACCTGCACAGAGCACGGCACACCCCCAGCGCTGTGCCAAGGGGCCTGAGGAAGCGAGGGCAGCGAGAGCCTTCCTCCTGCCTCTGGCCATCCAAGTGGCCTCCGGCTCGGCCGCAGGAAGAGGCTAACAGCGGCGGGGCGAGCCACCCCCTCAGCTTTGAGTATCGCTTTCAGCTATTCTGAAGGTTAAACGCCTGTTTAGATCTCCCTATTGAAGGTAGAGCCGGGGGTGCGGCATTGTTCGGACGCCCTCCCGCTTTGTCTGGCCGCTTTCAGGGATGCCCTGAATGGGAAGCGGCCCCCCCAGCCCAGCACCCCGGCAGAAGGGCTCCCGGGGGAGAGGCGCTTCCTCCCGCCCTAATGACATTCAGGCCTCCATCGGTTCAGCTCCCGCTTTCTTTCTGCTGCAGTTTAACCCGGGCACAGAGGCCGGGCTCCATCTTACTGATCTCTGCTTGACACCCAATTACCACATGAATGGGAGAGAAAGGCTGCAAAAGGCTTTAACTCGCACTGACCCTCCTTCCCCTCTGCCTGCTTCCCTCTCTTCCCGTCCTACCCCCTCGCCTTTCTCCGGCGGAGGGAGTTCAAAACTGAGACGGGGAAATCAAACAAAGCCCCGAGTAAGGAAACCCATTGTCACCGCCTCCGCGATGGCTCCCCTTTCGCCAGCTATTGTTCCCTTGAAGTTTGACTTGCCGCGTGGAAGGATGCGAGCAGCTGTTTGCGCATTCCCCTGATGTTTTACTGAAAAATAATTGAATCGTCAGTTCGGGGCTCTCTGATAAAATGTTTCCTCGTAGCGCTAGGCCCTGCTGTATTTATAAACTACGTTCCCCTGTAGGATGTGATGGCGACCTAAGACGTTTCCTCCAGAATAAACCCTCAGTGGGGGGATGGAGGCATATTCCTTCTGCACTCAAGGAGAGAGAGAAAGCGTGCAAATGGCAGGGAAAAACACAGAAGATAGGAGTGAGACAAAAGAAATTAACTCCTCCTCATTGCCAGGCTCAATTTCCAACCTGTTCCCTTCGCCTGGCGCAGTTGGCTTTGTGGGAGGGGAACGGCGGGAGCAGACGGAGCCCCTGGTCAGCGGCCTCCTGCCCCAGTAACCCGAGTGAGCACCACAGCTACCTGGGTTTTATGTACCTGTTTATCAAACACTGTCCATGTTTACAGCACTTTAACAATGGCAGCATTACATTTTCTCGAGGAGACTGTGTGCTTAGTTTCCCCATCCCAAACATATCCTAGAGAATTTGTGGTGCTCTGATTTCAGCGCGCAGCATGGAGACAGGACTCCTTCCTCTCCCAAGCACACAATGTCCATAAAAACGTCCCCCGTATCTCATGTGGTCATTTTTTGTCCAGGACAATTGTTAACAGTAACCAGCTTTGAATGCTTGAATGAGCCAATTTGGTATTTATGATTACTGTTCCCTTTCTTGTAATTTATTTTTGCTTTTCCAGGGAGGTACTAACACAAAATCTGTAACATTTTGTTGTGTAAGTCAGGAATCAGGATTCTTTTAGGAGCTAGTTCTGCTTTTATTTGGCCTCATAAATGATTTCTGGAAGCAAGAAGAATAGCTCATATAAAACCATAACTGCAAGCACTGATCTGGAATCAAGATTACCAGATCCTCTGAACACAGAACGCTTCACTCATTTCTGAAGTAAAGATTTTTGTTGAAGGCTTCTTTCCTCAGCTGCTTTTCTATACAGTTCCATCCTGGGCCATATCTCCAAGATACTCAAAGGCCTTGGGATTTAGAGATATATAAAATCCAGCTGGAATTTTTGGATGAAGACCACGGTCAACAGCTTCACGGTTCTACCATCACGTAACCCCGGCAGCGACGGCAGCATTCATCTGCTGCAGGGACCGGCCTTTCCTGGGGCCCAGCCCAGGGAATGATCTCCTTGGAGAACAAAAGGCCATTACAAACACCACCACCTTCTGCTCCCGGGGTTAGGCGTATTCTGACCCCCGTTAGCATAAACGAAGAGCAATCTGTCTGTGTAAATTTATGCCACTTACACATAATGCATCATGTATATGCATAGCTGTTACATTTCTATGTGCATGTGTGCACACGAACGTGTATTTTTTAAACCCAAACCCTCCACTGAGTGGAGGGATGGTTAAGAGGCTGCAAATTTTCTACCAGTTCTGCCCCTATGCAGCTCCGTGTTATGGGGGAGAAATAGAGCCCAGCTGTCACGCCATGGCTGCGTTCTGCCTGTGTACATGGGCCTTCTCTGGGGACAGGAGGGGAAAACAAATAGGCGACAGATGTGAGCCACGTTGTTTAACGCTGTGCTGGGGGTGCCTGGTGCCATGGGGATGTGCTGGTTGGCAGGGGCTGCCCAAGCAGGAGGGGATGCTGAACAGCCACCCCTGATGCAGAACTGCATCTTCCCGGTGGTGACAGGAGCCGTCATCAGCATCACCCAGCTGTTTCTGGTCCCCCACAACAATCCCAACGAGCTGCGAGGCAGCAGGTTGGCATCACAGAATCACAGAATTGTAGGGTTGGAAGGGACCTCTGGAGATCCCCCAGTCCAAGCCCGCTGCCAAGGCAGGGCCACCTGGAGCAGGTGAAACAGGACCGCATCCAGGTGGGTTTGGAATGTCTACAGAGGAGGAGACTCCACATCCTCCTTGGAGACCTGTTCCAGTGCTCTGCCATGCTCAATGTAAAGAAGTTCTTCCTCATGTTGAGGTGGAACTTCTGGTGTTGTAGCAGCTTTGCTGCAGGGAAACCTCTGCTGGGAAGCTCCCGCTGGGAAACCCGTCTGCAGCTCCTGCTTTTGCACAGCCCAAGCGCTTTGAGCAAACAGGACCCTGTGTGTGGTTCTGAGCACGTGAAGGAGGTTCTGTGCGCAGCGAAGCCTGAACTCGGTGCAGAAATCAGTATTTTAAAATAACACCGCCTGGCGCCAGCGCCCAGGTATTTAAAATTAACACCGGCGGGGGCACGGGCCGCGCTGCGCGCCGGGCCCCCCCACTGCGGGAGCTTCTCCGGGGGAGGAACAGGAGCAGGAAGGATGGGGCAGGGAGGATCTGGACCGCG
>VZRV01004822.1:921334-944117 GCA_013398115.1 Falcunculus frontatus | reverse complement strand
GGGCGGGAGCACGGCGCCGGGGGGCGGCCCCCGCCCCCCCCCCCCCCCCCCCCGCCGCTGCCGGCGCAACAAGGCGCGGCCGGAACTCTCCCGCGGCACTTCCGGCGCGGCCGCGCGCGCCGGCCCCTCCCGCCCGCCGCCACCAAGATGGCGGCGCCCGTGTCGCTGCAGGTGGAGTTCGGGTGAGCGCGGGCGGCGGTGGCGGGGCCGGGGCCGGGCGGAGGGCAGGGCAGGGCTGAGCCGAGCCGGGATGGNCGGGTGCCGCCGCTGTCACGGGGCTGCGGGCCGGGGTAGCGGGAGCGGCCGCCACCGGGGAACCAGGCATCGGCGAGAGGGGCCGGACACCGCCGGAGGGTGTTCGCATTGTGGAGCCGGGCCGTCCCGCCTGTCTGTCCCGGGGCCTCGTTCCCGTTTCTCTGTGAGCGTCCTGTGCCAGGCCTTTCTTTTTCTTTCACCTGTTTCAACCTTTTTGAGTTGTTTGGTTTTTTAAATTTTAATTATTAAAATTATTTATGAAAACCTCCCCCTCGTTTTTCGGCTTTTTTTTTTCTCAGCACTGTCTATGTGTGTGTTTGTGTGTGTACACGTGCCTGCCCTCACTGTGCTTTGTGTTTGAGCCGTGTCAGGTCTGTAAAGCTGCCAGGTTCTCACTCTGTAGCATTTCAGTTTCCAGGCCTTTGCTGCTGTAGTATCAGCATTGCTCATGCTCTGGCTCTGGGATCTTAAAGCATTTGCAGTGGAAGCTGTGCATATTTGTGGAAATACTTGTGTTATTTCGTTAAAGCCTCCTTTTAGCAGAAGCTAAAAGGCTACTATTTATTCACTTTTTCCCACCCTTTCACGAACACAGAAATGCCATAACCCTTTAAATACCCTTCTCTTTAAGAATCCTTTCCTCTATCTTTCCCGCTTCCAGCTGCAGCAACTCTCCTAATTTTCCCAGAAGAGTGAGATGCATTTTTGCTTCCCTTGGAAATGCATAAATGAGCTCTCTATGTAGGAACCACAGCTGAGTTCCCCACAGCTCGCTCTGTACAGAAGGACCTTATCTTGCAATCTACATTTCCCACTGTAACAAAGCGTGACCTTGTTTTCATTACATGAAAAAATGTTTTTCATATAATTGTTATGACTTGTTCCCTTGCATGAATCTCGGCTGGCTCATGTTAATAATCACTGCTTCAATTTTGAGATAACTATTTGTTGTAAGCTGGTGGAAGAACACCAACAGAGTACTCTTTAGGAGAGTTGCTGCATATAAGTAATGCTGCCGAAGGCATAACAGGGGTTCTGTTGTGCTCTGCAGAGCCAAGAAAACCTACTGTGGCATTTTTAGATATTGAATTGAAAGGAACTTAATAACATCTGGAAGTATTTTTGTTGATATTTAGGTGGGGATTGTTTGTTTTAAATATTTCTCTTTATTATGTTGGTTTCCAAAGTAGGAGAGGCACCAGTAAGTTCCCAGAAAGTAACTTCATAAGAAAATTTTTCTAAAGTAATCTGCATTTAAGTTGGAAGAACATTTTGCCGCAATTATATGCCCTTTAAAAATGGGTTGGTCCTTTTTCTACCTCAGTTTAATATTAAGTGAATTGAGGTTTTTAAGAGTTCTCTAGTTGTTAAAACTTTGGCCAGTGTAGAGTTCAGTCTAGAGTCAAAAGCTCACACTCTCTGCTGCTGTGTCCTGTAACTTAAAGTAGCTTTTATGTTTATTATCCATGTCCCTACTCACATGGTAAAAGTTTTATAATCTGAGTTTGGCCTGTGGCCTCACAACATCATGAAAAATGATTGATGTTGTAAAGCTTAAGGTTTTCACAATTGTACTTTTTCCAGACCAGGAGTAGAGGTGAGGAGCTTGCTGAGGCTTCTAAGCTGTAGTTACAAAAATTAATTACTCTTTTGAAGAGCCTAAAATTAAGTGCCTGGACCCAATTCAAACCCCATTCTTTTCCAGTGTGAAGACTATCTCCTTTACTTGCTAGCCTCCGCATATCCTGCTCACACCTGATCTCCTGTGCTTGCAGACGCCATCAGTTGTTATCTGAGGGTATTCCCTAATGTGTTCAAAGTGTCAGAAGAGGGATGAACGTCAGCTTGTTCAGTGGAGGAAGATTGTGTGTTTATTTATTTATATTTTACTTTGTCACCCTCATCACTTGCTTCTTCCAGTCAAGTCTCTCTCTGGCACACTTTGTAGTTGCCAGGACTCTTGGGCTGCTAGTTCTGACTTGCTGTGTAACTTCATGTGAACCATTTCTCCTCTCTGTGTGTTCACACATGGAAACCAGGGGAATATTTATTCCAGAAGAATGCTCAGTTTTTGAGACTTCTGGCCAGCAGGTGTTAGGGATGAGCAACGTCGGCCGTGATGTGGTGGCTGTAGTGCTGGATGGAAGCAGTGCTGGTGGCTGGAGAGGGAAGACAGCACTGCACAGCGGTTTGGGAGCACATGGAGGCGGGAACCATCCTCCCGTTCCTTTGGGGTGATGCGTGGCACTGTGGGGTTCTGGCCCACAGCAGAGCCTCCTCTCTGTGTGTGGCGATGGGAGCTGGCAGCTTCCCCTGTGGGCTTTTGGTTTGTGACGGGGAAAAAAAAATACAAAGGGAATCCTGTGCTAAATATAGTCTGTGTCATTTGTTTTCTCTGTTGTGGCATCTATGTAAATGGCCTCTTTTGTACTGCCTTCTTTTGACAATAAAGCAAAATCTCAGTGGTTCATTGTTTTTATTTCAGAGGTGGTGCAGAACTCTTATTCGATGGTGTCAAAAAGCATCAGGTGACTTTGCCCTGTCAACCAGAGCCTTGTGAGTATCAGAACCTGTTGGATAACTTGACAGAGTAACAACAAATGAAACAAAGCTGGTTTGTACAGCACTTGCAGTTGCCAAAAAGGATCAAAGTATTTTAAAAGCTCTTTCAGACATGCCATGGATCAGGCAGCTTGGCAAACAGGGGTTGGTTCTCAAAGTCTGAGGTCTTTCCTGTCCTCTAAGCACTTGTGAATCAAGTCCTTCCTTAAGACTTTTGCCTCCCTCCTGCTGGATAGACAACAGCCTCTGGATGTTTCCATCAAGTCTACGTTTGTCTTTCTTGGTCCTTGAAACCACCAATAACCTCCTCTCTCCTTTGTTTTTTCCTGCCTGTTCTGAGGTTTCCAAGAGGCACATATATATGTGTGTGTGTGTGTGTTTATGTGGTGTATAGATATGTGGGGGCATGTGTAGCAATGTAACATAAATGTTGTTTATCTACTCATTTGACTTTTCAAGTAAATGCACTAATTTTAATATTAACTCTGCTGTTGAAAACAGTAAACCTAATGCTCAAATAGGATGCTGGACATCCTGCCCATGGCCTTCCCTCCAATAAAAAATAGGACTTCAGTGTCCCAGGGATAAGCAGTCATAATTCCTGGTTTGCAATTTGGAATATCAATACTGAGCAGTGCTGCACTAACTTACTTACTTGTGTGCATACTTCAGCTGTAGTGTAATTTTGCCACAGGTGTGTTCTAAATTTTTCCAGCTAGATAGCACTGCTTTATGCTATTTGAGTGGGATTATAAACCAAAATAACACAAAGCCATCAGGGAATGTTAACAACCAATATCTCACAAATGATCACAAATTATGATATCATAATCGATGTGCTGGGAACCTCCAGGCCTGAAATCTTTTTGCTGTGCCTGGAAATAATTAGAAGTGCTTTTGATGCTTGGACATAAGTATGTGTAATTCAAATATAATAGGAATATTGGAATATTGTGTTATCTTGTGGTTAAGGACAGGGACTAAGGCTCCAGAAATATGACCTGATGCTGATTTGCTTTGTTAGTTTAGTCCTGTTGCTTAACTTTCCCCTGTTGCTAGTGATACTTTCACGTATCACAAGAGAATTCAGCTTTAAATTCCAGCACTGTTAAAGCACTTAAGATCCTTAAATGAAGGGTAGTAAAGAAAGGCTAAAACACTAATTTAGTTGGTTTATAAACTTGGGGGCTAGAGCATAATTTTCTTCAGTGCTCTGCAAATGTAAAATACCCAGTAACACCCACGGTTTTGGTGGTGTTCAAACCATGATCAGATGCTCAAGAAAAAGGGGTTATTACAGGAGATGGTTATTTCTGCCAGGGGAGGATATTAATACCAAAGAGGGATTCTTCCAGCCCGATGGTTGTTAGCGGTGCAGTTGTGTGTGGCCTGATCCATTCCCACATGAAGCTGCTGGGAAGACTTCTGCAGCCTTAGTAGGATCTGTGTTTATCCTAAGGGATAAATCTCTCCCTGAAGGTCTGTCTCAGCCTCAGGGTTCAATCTCATGATCTCCAGTGATTCGTTCCAGATTCAGCTAACACAATATTGCTCCCAGCTTTTCCTGCTGCCTTTTTTTCCAGACGCTGCTATCCCTGTGACAAGAGTGGCAGAAGTGGCAGTGTACCCCCTTGTCAGCTCCCCTCGTTTGCTGCTGTCTTGTGCCTTGGCTGTCAGGGAGGTTTTGTTTTGGGGCTGGTTGTGGATTGCAGCATCTGAGGAGCATAAACTGAGCTGTGAGGCAGCTGCTGTAGTGACATTTATACCCAGCACAGGGATGGGGCAGGCAGCGATGGCCTGAATGTCTGACAGTAAGGGATTGCTGGAAACACCCCCCATGATACTTTGAGAAGACAATTGTGTTGTAGTGGTGAGGAATCAATTGAATCGTATCAGAAAATATGAATAATTTTCTTGCAATTTTATATTGTTCCTAATGCCATATATTTCCCTTGTTCACACTAAGAAATTTTAACTCTCCTAATCTCTGAGTAAATAAAGAGATACATAGCATGGTCCCTGTTGCCCTCCTGCAGCCAGAATTGCAATGATTAGAGAAATAAAACAGCTCAGTTCTACTTGGCACTTCCTGTTGCTTACCTTACCCTGAATGTCCATCACTGAATTCTCCAGGGAAAGTCCTGCAGTATGAATACTGCTTGAAGACCTGCACTTCTAACCCCATTTTAAGTGATTTCATTAGCTGCCAAGTTTATTTTTGGCCATTTTGGCCTCTCTTACCTGCTCTTCCTTTTTTCTAGGTTATTTTTGTCTTTGTCCTCCTTTTTGCAGAACAGTTGCTTCTCTCTGGGTTATTGGGCCCACCTATATTGTAATTGTTTAGGCATTTTTACATATATATCCCAGAAGTGAAGAGAGGTGAAAAATTATATGAAGAAATACCTACAAATATTTACATGGATAAAACAAGCTGTGCTCCATAGTTGGCAGGGGCAATCAGTGTTCTCTAAATGATAATGTTGCTTGAGCAGACTTTTTATGTGGTCATTTATTTTTTCCTAATAACAGACACTGGGTGGAAAGTAGGTGGATTCTGGATCCAGTTAACTTTTTCAGGAAGATTTGATTCTCTGTCCTTTTCTGATGCCTGGAGATGGACTCTTGAAGGGATTGGGAAAGGCAGGAGGAAGGAAGCTGCAAATGGGACAAGAGCAAGCCACAAGGGGTACAGCCACGTGGCAGGACCTATTTTTATTATCCAGGGGGCATTTTGTATCCTGATGTCAGTTAAATAGCAGTTCTTTATTTCCAGAGTGGAGCTGTCTCAGCCTGCATTTTGAAGTCGCTGCCAAAGTGGGAACTTAGAAAGGGGTAGTGTATGTGCATAGGCAGCAGATTTACCTAAGCCACACTTTGTGCAGGACTGTGTAATCTTGTAGAGCTGTTGCAGAAAGAAGACCTCAAATTAAACAAGAATCTTGTCCCAAATTTCTGGCTATTCCGATGATCTCACTGATAATGCTGCTAGAGGATCTAAAGGCATTATGCCCTATTGGCTTCTTCTGCATAAAAACTGTGTGTGTGGGAGAAAGCAGCTGGAGGAATAACGATATTTGTCACATGGAGAGAGGATTAAATTGGCAGGGAAATCAACTTTATTTTCAAGCATCTAAGAGGCTATTAGAGACAATGGAGCATAAAAGAGAGAAACCCTAGATTAAAAACTGAAAATATATTTGGCAGCCTCCTCCTGAAACAAGCCACAGTGATTTAACCAAGTGCTTCAGTAATCAAATAGATCATTGTATGACTGCTCTGCAAGTGATGCTGGAGCTCCTTCCTCCATCTCGCTGGGACTCAACAGTGGTGGATTTGTCTTGGCCATGTGAGTTGCATGGATGCTGTTGGAAGGGTAGGAAGTCACTGGCATTGTTTAACCCTTGTAGTCGTTTTAGGTTTAGCTCAGCAGCATCATCTGATGAAGAGTGTTTACAAAACCTTTCTGCTGTGCTTTCTTCTGGATGTTGTACCCAGAGGCTGCGGTTGTGTGTAAAGTCTCTGGCATTTGTGCTGCAGGCCGCTTAGCTGCTGTCACAGACCTTTGAATTCCAACTTCTCCTGTGGCTTCAGTGGCGGGACTTGTGTTTTTTGAAGCAGCAGTGACCAGTTTCAGGGGTGCTCGCTGGGACGTTCGGGGCTAATCAAGAATTCACACTGTGTTTTGGCACTTTACAAGTCTAGAAGGTTAAATTATTAATCAGTGTGTTTTGGTAATTGTTTGTGGTTTCCCTTTACCAAAACTCTAGGGGAAAAAAAGCCCACTGCCAATCAGATTTTTTTAAAGAGGAAAAATTAAAATAATCTGCCAAGTGCTGCTTATGTTGAATCCCTATAGAGAAGAGCGTGGTGTGCTCCTCGAGAGCTTTGCTTTCCAGGGGCCTTGTTCTGCACAGCATAGAGGACTGCTGGGGACTTGGGAGCATTCATCTTCTCGGAAAAGAGCCTGGGGTCTCGAGAGATCAGACCTATGTTACAGGCGGGGTGGCTTACAAAATACAGCATGGCACCGTGTTCAGAGTTGACTGGGGTGCTGAGCCAAAACAACCTGTAAAATCCAGGGTAGCACTTGGCGTTGGCTGTTGGTAAGTGCCTAGTGCAGTTGCTGGGTAGTGCATCCTAGCTGAGTCATTAATATTCTGGCATGCTTTTATTGCTTTGTTTATTATTCCTAGCGTTTTAAAATTTGCTCCAAAGAAAGAATAAAAATCTATTTGCTAATGTAGAGGCTTATTAGAAGAATGGTAAAAAAAACCCCATAGATCTATGGAACTTCATGCAGTTAAATCTTTTTAATCACAGTATGTGGTACTTGCAGCTCTCAAAGGACTTGGGTTATTCCCCTCCTCGTGCATCCCACTCGTGCATCTCTTTCAGGCAGGAAATTACAGACTTGGTGGCAAGGGAAGGGGCCTCAGTGGGTAATGCAGGGGGGAGCTCAGGCTGGACCAGCTTAGCCCTGGATCCGCTGCCGGCAGTCGGGGTGAGCAGTGTTTGCAGCATCAGAGCTATTGCGGGGCTCAGCTCCAGGTCCCTGTCCCAGCTCCCTTTAGAGGGAACAGGGAAATAAACGCTTGTCCTCACGGGAGCAGTCCCATCACCCTCCTGGGAGGCCGTGGAGCCGCGTTACCGGATCAGCTCATCCCAGCTCATTGTGGAAGGAGCTTCCCAGGCACTGGGAAACCAGCTCTTGTGTGTGACCAAATCCCTGGGATAACAAAGCCTGGCTGTTAGACCCTCCTTCCCAGCCGCTGTATTGCAGTGCGGACACCTAGCAGGATAACCCCTCTGTCCCACCCCCCTCCGCTCCCTCTTTTCTCTTGGTGGGATTTGCCGTGCTGACCGCGCTGTTCAGAGGGTGGCAGCGGAGCAGGGCTGGGGAGGAGGATCCGGGCCCTTTAAACCGCTTAGCATGCGGTTCACACGGCTCCGGGCCAGCTGTTCCTTTCTCCTCCTGCCCTCACTCGCAGGAGTTGTTTGCTGAGCTCAGAGCTCCTGTGCAAAATTGCTTTTCAAAGGAGCCACTTTCTGCTTAATTAAACAATGAGCCGCCGTCCCTCTGCACATCTGTAAAGCTCCCTCCGCAGCCCCTTTATCCCACAAACTGCTCCATTCTTACCTCCATTCACTTGTAAATCTTACCCCCCCCTCCACCCTGATCATCTCACTGGCCCTTTCTTTTTCCCTTTCAAGTAGGACTGAGGGGCTTGGACTATCTGTGGGGGTGGCTGGGTTGGGTGGACAGGAATCGTTTTAATGGTGCTTGGCCCTGTATGAAAGTCTAATAATAGCAAAGCAGATCTGAGCCCAAAAGTGAGAAGCGATTTCTGTATTTAGAGGAATAAAATCATGGCAGTTTCCTGAGCTGAGCTGAGACACTGACTCATCCAGCAGCCAGAGGGGACACAGCCACCAGCCAGGCTGGGAGGGGGGCAAGGAGTTGACTTCAAGGCATTTTCTGATCCAGCTGGCAGTGCCAGGGAGAGCCCAGCCCAGGGAATTCCCTCGGCCAGGCTGACTGCATGCAGAGCAGTGCCAGGCTGCCAGGGAATCCCTCTCCACTCTGGCAGGAGCAGCCACCTTCCTCTGTGGTCCAGGGTTGCACATCAGCTCTGTGTAGTCTCTTTAATAGCAATAAGGTTTTCCTTTTTAGCCCTCAGTGCCTGTGCACACACCCAAAAGTCAGAAACCAGGAAAATAGGAGAGAGGGGAAATTTCAGTTTGCTGGGTTTTGGCAAAGCTTTACACTAGTGATTAGTAATGCATTCTCTGCATTGTCTTGCAGAGAGCTTAAAAAAATTAACCAGTAACATCCAAGGTTAAACGGGATAAATTAATGGAAAAGTGATGAGGTGGGATATCTCCTTTATCATTGGGTAGGACAGATTATAGCTAGCGTGATGCATTATCATCTAGCATAGATTGATAGGGAGGAATGAAGACATGGGAGTTTAGTGCATTAGCAGAAGATTCCTGACTGCAAAAACTATTAGACCATGGCTCAGTCTCCTTGGGGTTTGGTAGCAGGTCTACAGTGCTCAAGCCTCTTAAAATCAGAGCAGACAAAGCTCAGGATGGTCTTTTGTTGAGAATAATTCTGCGCTGGCAGAGGGATAAAATCACAGGACCTGTTAAGGAGATGGGTTTTTTATGTCTGCGATCCCCAGGCTGGTACTTCACTGCTGGGGCAATAGTCTTTGAGGCTCTCTCAGCTCCTTCCTTTGACAATTTTGAACGAGAAGCAAGATTCTGGGCCAACACTAGTGATCTGTGATCCTAATTAAAAGAAACAGTTTGGTGCACTGGCATTTATTGGGGAGCCTGAAGTGACAATAGTGTTGGGTGTTACGGGATTAGATGCTCTGACTTTGGAAATGAGTAGGGATTAGGTTTACCCTGAGAATCAGCTCAAAGCTGCATTTTTTGTCATGGGAGCTGATGCATCTGGAGGCTTGCTGCTGGCTAGCAGCGGGATTGGAGATCCCTTGAACTTGTGTTCTCTGACCAGCAATCTGTGGGGAGTGGAAGATCCCAAGCAGTTCCTCTCCTGTTCATAAGCATTGTGATTAAAACCTCGGGGCTGAGAATTGCTGGGTGATAGCTGGGATCTGAGTCCTCACTGCTAACAGGAAGGCTATGAAAGACCTCTGTGATCCATTCCCATTTTGTGGACACAAGAAAATTAAGAAGAGCGTTGCTCTCCTAGATGAGAAGCAAGAAAAAGACATCTTAAAGCAATTAAAAATTACAGAAGCCAAGACCTTGATGTTCGTTTGTAGCAGACAAGAACAGATGAGAGCAACAATTGCAATTTTCTTGTGCCTGGCTGTAGTTACCCCCTGATTTCTTCCCTAGTGCTTAAATCACTGCCCATTCCAGTGTGTGTGGCAGGATTGGCTTGTGCACTTGTCAGAGAAAATGGATTTTGCTCTTGCTGCAGAATTTGCCTGGCTGCTCACTCTGCGTAGTACCAAATCCATTTGCCTGTGACTCCATTTATATCAGCTATTCCAGGTCTTCTTCTGCAGTTTATGGCACACCATGGTCTGCTTCAGACAGTGATTTGCATATCACATGGGAGGCTGGAGGAGTTGGAAGGATCCCTTAGGTCTGGTTTTGAGCTCTTTTAGAGAGCAGATTCCTGGAGGGTCCTTGCATCCAAAAGCAAAGAGCAGTCATGCACCTGGAAGAGCAGCAGGTATTGGGAGCTGGTTTGTCTGTTTTAAAAACAAGCTGCTTAAGCAGGGAAGGGGTCATACAAATTGTTTTTCCATGTATTTCCATGCAGGCAGGGGGAATAATGGCAGAGGAGCGGCGGGGAAGGGGCTTTGTCATGGTTACAGACCGGTGGCTGAGAATGTGGGTGGAGCAGCGCTCTTCCAGAGTTAGTGACCTCAGCAAATTGGAGCTCAGCCATGGTCAGTATGATAAATGATCTTATTCTGGGTCAAAGAAATGGTACCCCACAGGGAGATGTCCGCAAGGCGGCCCGGGAAAGTGCCGTGCTCCTGCAGCACTGACCCCTTAGTGACCAGTGCCACATATGTCTTATTTACTGCGGACCAGAAGGGAATTTTCCGTGGTTCAGCCTTTATAGGGTTCCCCTATTTCCCTGAAATAATCTCTCAGTTCTGCAAAAAAGGCAAGAAAATGGGTGTGATTACACCTTCTGAGTGCCCTTCAAGGCTTTGTGCAAGTTTGTATGTGGATTTTAAGGCAGGGGACGCAGAGGTGTCTGGTCCTTACATGTGTGTGTGAATCTACGAGTGACCTGAGCAGCTCCTGGGGAGCCAAGGGCTTTGTGTCCGTGTCAACTGGTATTGGGGTTGCACAAAATCCTTCCATGTTTCTGCACCTTTATCAGTTCATTGTGAGATCCTTCTAGTGCAACACCCAGCTTGGTGTTTCTTATTCGAGGCACCTGGTTTCTCTCTGCATACAGTGTGTGCCCTCTTTTCTGAGTTGTCACTGATGGATCTGTCAGGCCCAGGAGGTTTTATTGAGCTAGGAAAGATCTATGGATTTCAGCCCTGCTTTTGGGGGTGCAAATGAACCCAGGCAGTGCTAAAATGGAGTATTAGATGCATTCCGGTTGCAGGGAAAGCTCAGCAGATTCTTCATGAAGGAACATTTGGGGCAATGCAGAAGGTCAGGCCTTGGAGGATTCACAGGAGGACAGAGCAGGCTGTGCAGTTCTCTCTGCCACAACCAGGAGTGTTTGTGGTGCAGCTGGGCTGAACAGGAGCCGAGGCTATTGGATTTTGTGTGCGCTCACTGCAGTTCCTGCATCCCATCCTCTTGTGTGACAAGGCAATGACTTTGTGTCACTGCAAGCACACATCTCGTTTTCCTGAGCACTGTGTTTCTCTGGGTGATAGGTTTTCTGCATATATTGTGCGCTTGAGCTCCCATCTGTGCACTTGAACTAAGCAGTTTTCTCAAACGTTTGCCGGTTTTTCTTTTTTTTTAATTAACTTTAGATTATTTTTTCCTGAGAATTTGGAGAGGGTTGATGTACTGTTAGCACAGGCAGCAGAAGCTGTCTCTGTGTAGAAATAAGACAGGGATTTCCTACCATGTGCTTCAGTCCCTCCTTTGCAGTTTGAGAATATTTCCGCTTCCTTGGCTGGTTCAGTCTTGCTTCTCCTCTGATGCTGCCAATGGTGAAGGCAGTTAATGAGAATTAAGAGTGCATTTTTTGATGTGATATTTGTTTGCTGTGAATGAAATGGAGTAGGCTACCAAGACGATTTCAGTAAGACCATGCAGCAGTGATAAAAATATATCATTACTGGGATGAGCTGGGCTCGAGTTGGTGATGCTGGAGCAAAATGCTGTATTGTCTCAGCTCTCACCTGAACCTCCCTCCGGAGCCAAAATGCACAGCGGGTTTTGACGCCAAATGACAGCACCTGTAGTACAACTGTGCTCCTGCCAAAGCAGATGCCTCTGTTCTGTGATGAGGGCCAGCCTCAAACCAACACGAGTGTGAAATCACTGCGTTGTAATAATGGTTTAACTTGTCAGCAGATGTGGTGCCTGACCAGGCTGAGATTTTTTCCTTCTTTATATGTCATCTGTAGAGAACCTGCTGTTTGCATAGCAAATCCTTGGCCCAGGGAGCTGGAAACCTGTTAGACCTGTAGCATAGTATCAGAAAGAAAATGTCTTAGGAACACTACATATGTCAACTCTAAGAGATAAGCAGTTTTGCTATAATTTACTTCTTATTATTTCCATCATGAGAACACAGAGTCCTGACCTGTTGATCAGGACTGCTGTTCAAGGCGCTGAGCTGCAAGATGGCTTCTCCACAGACCACTTGCAATGGAAGTAATCTTGTTCCTTTTCAATATCTTCCTTGTGAGAGATAGTTTTGGTGTGGCTGTGGTCATCTGTCATCCTTTATAATTGATTTGTTCTAGTATTATTGGTGTATAAGACATAGAGAAATGAAGGTGGGTGAAAAAATTCAGTGCTGATAAAGCAGATGAAAGCATTACGTCTTCACATTTGGCTGTGGAGAAAGGGTCTTAATTTTTGTACCTTTGGAGTGGGCAAGCTCCAGGCATGCAGAGGGGTGTCTGGGTTTTTTTCCTACTGTTTAAATTCTTCAGTATGTGTGTACGTGACTTGTGGGTAGGAGTAAATGAATGTAGGCTCAGGTGGGGCTGAAAATAGCATTTATTATGGAAGGAGATGGGGCGAGGGAGTCTTCCAGCTCAGCCTCGAATAAATCAGTCCTCTCGCCCCTCCGTCCAGGCTGCTTCTAGGTGGCTGCCTTTTATCCCGCTGGTGCAGTGTGTTTCTGTTTAAATGATCTCTCCTGAAAGGTCCCAGAGGAAAGGGCTGCTTATTCCATGCAAGGAGAATGGTATATGGCACAGCTCATTGTTGTGTGCCCTGCTGCAAGTGCATAAATATGAAACAGCTCGCGGGTGATGCTGCGACGGGGCTGGTGTCCCCACCACACCCCCCTCCCTCTCCTAAAGGCTCCTCTCTATCTTCCTTCCTTTACAGCTTTCATTTCTTGGTGATGGAGAGTGGGAGCTGTTTGGGTGTGAAATCCTGAGGGCTTGACGTTGCAGCGGCATTTTTCAGGGGAAGGTGAACGTAGTTAACTCTTGTTCTGATGGCTGACCGACCGCTATGGTGTGTGTGTGTGTGTGTATGTATGTATGTATATATATGTAAATACACACCTTCTTAGTGGTGCTCCCTGTCCCTGGTGCATGTTACTGGGAAGGAGGCAGAAAATGGTCTATTTTGTTCTTTTAACTGCATATCATTTATTACAAGGGAGTCGTGGGTTGGCCCCAGGCAGGCGATCCAGCTCACCAGGCAGTTTTGAGGCACAAAGCAGCTCCTTTTGCCCAGATCAGAGGGATCCAGTGCTTGGAGGCAGCAGTACCTGTTGTGCTCCAGGAAGCTCCATGGTGGCACCAGGGTGTTGGGGTCACAGTGCTGGTTTGGAGGCACCAATGCTCTGGGAAAGCAGGGGGAACAGAGGGAATCTCAGAGCATCCCCCTCCCCCTTTCCCCAGGAGAAGAGGCCCCCATCTGCTGCAGATGGACATATCCCCATTGCCTGGTTGATGTGCACCTGCCTACACCAGGGCTGTTCATCCTGGGTGTGACAGAAGCAATGAGGGTGACGTTATTTGGAAGAACCCCAGTTTGGCTCTGGGTAACATCCATGATCCCATAAAATCCTGGTGGTAAGGCTTGGGCTGAGTCAAGCCATTACAAATGCATTTATTATTGCTGATCTTGAAGCAAACACATGGCGAATGGTACACAGAGTGAATTTAGCTCAGAGAAACACGTGTGGAAAGGTTCCTTGTGACTACGGCAAGCTTACCTGACATAAAAAACTCATCCTGCCATCCCAGTTCCTCCTGGAGCGGGGCTCCAGCCCTCACTGGTGGATTTGTGCCTTCAGAAAGCTTCCTTGCTTCTTGAAAACAAACAAAACTCTTTTGGGGCTTTCAAAGGGCTGTTTAAAGGAGCCCCGGGAGAATAACTGATTGTGGATTCGGAATGATGAAGTGGTTTGTGGAACAGTGAAATATAGAGGCAAATGCAGCAGAGCTCCACTTTGCAATTTGTCAGCTTCTCTAAACCCTGTAACGGATTGTTCCCCCCCTCTGTCTCTTCTCACCTCTCCAATAGGAAATTAACTGATGCTATCACTAAAGAAATTGTTTTTGCCTCACAAAGTAAAATTGATACTATAAAAACCCGCCAGCAGTGTCTCCTCCTCCTTTTACATGAAGACAAATCCTTCCTGTCACCTACTGAAATGGAAAGATAAAGGCTGAGCTTTAATAAAGAAGCTCTAAGCATAAAGTGTAGAAGGAGGGAGCAGGCACAGCATGGGTGTGATGCTGCAGGTGTGATGCTGAGAGATGCTGTAAGTGTCCAAAATGCAACTATGGGCCAGAGCCCACCTCTCTGTTTAATGCATGGCCATGGACAGGTTTGGGCCCCAGAGCTCCCAATGTCTCCAAGAGTTTGTGCTGGTTTTGGTGCAAAAGTGTCTGTCTTTGCTCTGTTCAAGTTCTTAGGCTTGCTTGTTTGGACTTTTTAAATCTAATTAAACACAGAGAGAATTAGGCATAATTTGGGTGACAAGATAATGCACAGGATATGAGATGTGTCAAAGAGACCTGAACATTGGGAATCTGCTGCCAGATTGGTGTTTCAGCAGGAGCTGCATTCATTCTTTGTGGGATGAGTTTTCTGTGGGAAACCTCTTCTGCCAAACTAGGGACAGGACTGTCTGTGTTTCTTTGCAGCTATCCCCATCCATCCTGCATGTTTCTCATCTGCTCTTTCATGGATAAACAATCTCTTTGCTCTGGCATCACCGGGAGCCATCAGCTAGTTTGTAAACCCTGTCCTTCCTTCTTCCAGGGGATATCAGAAACCTGCTTAAGTGGATCAAACAGAATCTGTTGAAAGAGCGACCAGAATTATTTATGCAAGGGGAATCTGTGTAAGTACAACTGTTATGAATTCTCCTTGTGTTTCTCTGTTGATCCCCACAGTTTGGGGGAGTAAGTCAATGACTATGAAAACACAGGATTTGCTAAAGTGATAATGGGAGGTATCCCACCCACATCTTGCGCTGTCCACAGAGAGTACCTTTTGCAGCCCTTATCCCAAATCTTTAAACCTTAAACGTGAAGCAGGGCCATTTGTATTTTCTCTTCATTGTCACTTGGAACAGAGTAGCACCTGTATCCTCAATTCCAGGAGTTTTAGCAGGTCTGTCTGTTCCCTGCTGACATCATTGGGACTGAAGCAGTCATTCTGAGAAATGCCAACAAATACTTCTTCTGGGAAATGTATTTTTATTATCAAAATGGGGCCAGCCTCGTAAAGGGGGGGTGAAAAAAAAAAGGCAAGAGAAATGGAGCAGAGTGAGCTGTGCAAGCCATCCCTGACTGCGGGGTGGCGCTGAGGGTGTTTAACATTCGTCACAGATCTTTGTGAGCTGAAGTGTGTGCCAGGTCCCCTGGTAACAGGAAAGACAATTGCAGGACACTGAAGATCAAAGAATGGGAATCCCTTTGCTCAGAATCAGGAGCTTGGAGTGGATCCCAGGTGTTTAGTGCCTCTGGAAGGGGCACCAGAATGGCTTTTCCTACCTTCACATTGAGCTCTCTGCACTCGACTGTCGTGCGTGGGTTTTAATTACCTGGCTTTTCTGCATCATACGGAAATGCAGTCATCCTGGAGCATCCTCGGGAATGGTGCCTTTTCATTCAAATGAGCTTTGGAATCGCTCCTTCATCCCCTTTATTTGATCTAGAAAGGGCACAGACTGTACCTGTTTTCACCTCCATGCTAGGACCCCTTTTTTGGCTTTATAGGCAGTCAGCTTGTGATCTGTGCTATGACATCTCTTGTTCTTAACTATTTGTGGAGCTTTTAGCAGCCCTGTATCCTAATTATTTCTCTCTATTCTGCAGGAGGCCAGGAATTTTGGTGCTCATCAACGAGGCAGACTGGGAACTAATGGTCTGTACTCCTTCAGTTTGACTTTCTTTGCTGAAAATACTGCTCTCTCTGTTCTATGGTTCCTCTCACAGAAGCTATTTCTGATTCTTGCCCCAAGCGAAGCATCTCACATTTGAGGGGGAAGGGGCAGGCTGGAATATATCTCCTGTACTGTGGCTGTTCAAAAGCCTGGAGCCTCTCTCTAACCTGCTGAGTCTCATCAACCAGACAGGGTCTGAAAAGAGATCACCCTTCTTCCCTGCTCTCTGACACTGGGTTTTGCACCTCTGGCTGCTGGCAGGTACCCCCATATGTGGGGTGACAGCGTGGGGGGCACCTGGGACCTTCAGGCCCCACACAGAACCACCTTCCCTGAAGTCAAGTGGTGCCTGGCAGGTAAAGGCCACAGGGAGATTTCAACTCAAACAGGCACCTGGTAAATGTCTTCCCTTCTCAGCCCACTGTTGTGCTCAGACAACAAACAGCCCCTTGCCGTTTCCCTGCCTCAGGCAACCACCTGTTCTGTCAAAACTCTGGTCCAGAAAGCGCTGTGGGGTATGAGCATCAGCACCGTGGCTGATCTCTCACCTTTGCTTCTGTTATGATGAAAACATCAGTCTGTCCCCTTCTGCTCTCCCTAATACTCACCATCTTTTTATGATGTTTTCTCTTTGCAGCTTGTATTTGGAAATGACATTTAAACAATTTTTCATTTTTTTTCTTGGCCTGCAGGGTGAGCTGGATTATAAACTCCAGGACCAGGATAATGTGCTTTTCATCTCAACATTGCACGGCGGGTGAACCCCTGAAAAAACAAGAGGATGTAAATCCAAATCCCTGGGAGAAAAAAAATCTAAACAAAAATCTTAACCCACCAAAACCTCTCTTGAACTGCCTGTGTCCAGTCTCTGCATCTTCCCACGACATTCACTTGTTCTAGACATCCAAATAAAGCCCCGCCAGCCTCCGGCCTTCTGTCCACCATAACAGCATCCATCTTTGGTCCTCATTTCACCTCTCCTGACTGCACTTCCAGGTACCCTAACAAGCAGAGAGCACCTCAGCATGTGGGACTTTGTTTTTCTCTGACAGGAGGAAGAGGGATGCTGAACCCTGAGTACGATAACATGTCTTAACAGGCAATGAGGTGTTCTGGAGGAGTTGTACCTGCTTTGGGGGAAGGTTGGGGTGCCTCTGCCTTGGTGCTGGGAACCAGGATTCTTTTAACACGATGCTTAATGTTGGTATGGTCTCTGCACCAGCCATGGGAAGGGTGAGAAAGTGCAAGGAAACAAAAGGCGATTTGACTAGCTTTTCCATGGGGTAGCAACATTACAGCTCCAGAGCCCTCAGAAGTGACTTTCCACTTCTCGTGATATTTATTTATGGGAAGCAGGAGAGAAATAGGCTTTTTTGGTTTTGTATTTCTGATCCCTCATGCTGCTTTCATACCGGAGCTGAGGTAGGGTGAAGTACTGGCCCATGAATAACATCAATTTATAACGATTTGGTTGGAGGGGAAAGAAACCCTCACCCGGCCTGAGACAGCACAAAGTGATCGGGGCAGCAGATGTTCTTTCTGTCACCATGATAGACAGAATTGATCGGGCTGCACTGCATTCTGTGCAGGTGGGAGCTGCAGCCTGGCTGGGGAAGGGCTGGAAATGCACAGTTAAAGTGCCAAGACCTGAGAAAGTCAATGGCTTTTAACCCTGTCAGTGGGAGGGAGAGGTTTCTTGCTGCATGCCCTGAGGAAGTCCTATGAGCACTGTGGAAGTGGGTGTGTGTGGCTCTGCTAGGGCACAGGTGGTGTTGGCTTTCCAGAAGTTTCCTCAGATAGATGGACTGGCCCCTGCCAGCCAGGAGGCTGTGGCAAGAGCAGAATGACAGGGTCAGAGAGGATAGCATTGGCACCAACGGGTCTGAAGTGTGCTGTATGAGCTTCCAGGAGTGCCTGACCAGGATTGTCCTCCTGTGCTCCCCCCTGCCCATCTCACCTGTTTCGGCACGGCTCTGGCAGCATGCAGAGGTCCCCGGCGGCAGCTCCTGCCTGAGCCGTGGCTGTCGTGGAGCAGAGGGCTCACCAGTGCTCAGTCGGTGCATCTCAGAGCTGATCAGCACCACATACTACTCTGAGAGCCCTCGATCTTCGGGAGCTGCCGAGGAGGTGGGGAGCAGCCAGTGCACCAGCCCCTGCTCAGGCAGCCTGGCCCCACGCCCCGAGTGCAGCGCACAAGGAGCCTCTCCTGCCCTGCGCCTGACGGAGGAATTCCTCTGTCTGATGCAGAGAGAGTAATTCCCTCAGCTGACTTCTCCACTGACTCCTCTCTCACGTTTACCCCTCCACAACCTGCGTAACTAAAAGCACCCATGGCCTATGATGCTGCTGCATCTGAGGAGCCCCAGCTTCAACCCACTGCTGGTGACAAACCGATATTCAGCTTTTTCCAAATTCAGCCACAGCAACTTTAGTCCAGCTAACACCATTTGTAAATGACACAGACGGGCCAAAGGCTCTTCTCTGTCCCGAATTCCTGGCCACTAGCTTAGCTGGGCCGGGACAGTGGAAGGGGATTCCAGGTGGTGGTAGGAGCTGGCTGAAAAACAAGGAACCTGTGTGGCACGCAGCTTGAAAAGGACTGAAATACAATGGGAAAAAGCATGTTCATCTTCAGCGCTGCTGCCTGTCCTTCTTCTACCCTGCCTCTGTGCCTTAGGCTGGGCTTGTCTGTTCTCATCCCTCCCAGCTGTTTGCTCAGAAAGGGTGGGTTCCTTCCCCGGGAGCTATTAGTCCCTTCGATAGTGCAGGTAGACCCAGGTGGCTTAGCTTCTGATGTAGTAAAAGCTGCCAATCACTGCTAAAAAAACCTAGATATGGGAAGATAAGGGAAGCGAGGGGGATGGAGGAGAGGGGTACAGCAAAATCCTGTAACAACAGCAACAAAAAGTTTCTGAAATAAAAGCCTTTTAAAACGTTCTCTGCCTCCAGCTTTGTCCTAGATAGGCTCTTCGTGAAATTCTGCTCGGTTCTTGTAATGCTTCCCTCCTCCTCCTGGGTTTCCTTGGCAGCCCCGGCCGAGCCGCTTGGCTGGTGGATTCATAAAGCCTCTCTGTTAGAACGAGCCTTCCTCCGGCCGCCGTTCCGCGGGGGCTGCTCCGCTCCGAGGGGCTTACCGAGCCCCGCCGCGGCGGTGAGGGCCGTGCCCGCAGCCCGGGGCCACTCTCCGCCAAGCCCGTCCGGTGCCCGAGCGGTGGGGCCGATTCTCGGCCTCGCGGAGACCCGGCGCAGTCGGAGCGGCCTCCGTGCGCCCGGCGCCAGCCGGGGCTGCGGCAAGAGGACCAGAAGAGTGTCCCGGTGCAGGGGGCCGGGCACCAGCCGAAATACGTTAAATGAAATTAGGCCGCAATGTTAAAATAGATAAACGTAAGAAGGATAAACCGGGATGGAGCCGCAGGGCCGAGGCGCCCGCCAACCGCGCCCGGCTGCGGCCCCATCGCCCCCGGCAAAGCGCCGATGCCCGAGGCTCGGCCCCTCCGTCCCTGCCCGGTGCCTGCCTGGTCGGGGCTGGCCGTCCCGGTGATGACCCGGCCAGTATTTGACGCATTAAGACCGAGCACCCTCGGCCGCGCCGAGCGGAGCGGAGCCGCCGCTGGTGTTTCCTTAGTTTTTCTGAAATCCTGGCCCCGACCCCCTGGACGCAGTCGGGAGCGGTTACCTGCCGTGCCCTGGGCCCGGGGAAGGTCCGTCCTCTGTCCTGTGCCCCGAGAACCGTCCTGGAGCCCCGCCGGAGGAGGTGAAACCTCTGCTACAGATGTCCAGACACAATTCTTGGTTCGTACGGCTCCATCGCACAAGAATTGCGTTTGGACAATCAGGAGCGGAGATTCCCATCCCGGGCTCGCGGGATCTTCCAGGGGGGAATCCGGCTGGAGCCTGGAAAAGAAGGACACACGGGCCCTGAGCCGGCTCCCGCCGCCCCCCGCTCCCGCTCTCCTGCCCCGCCGAGCCGCTGCTCCAGCCCCGACAAGTTTCGAGTGCAGCCGCGGCGTTTCGCATCCCGGGTTCCATTTAATGGCACCGCGAGGAGTTTAATTTTATCTACTCGTTTCTTACCCCTCAAAAAAAGAAAAATTTAAAAAGCATCCCTATTAAAAAAAAAAAAAAAAAACAAAAGAAAAAAAAAGGAAAAACCCCAACATCAAAAAAAAAAAAAAAAAAAGAAATAAAGAAAGATACGAAAAAGAAACGAACAAGAAAAAAGATAGAAAACGAAAACCGACGATCTTTCCCTGCCAGAGCAGCCCCGGTGCAGCGGGGGCTCGGTGCGCCGGGGCTGGCGGCCGCGGCGGGGCTCGGTGCCTCCGGCAGCCACGGGGCTCAGCGGGGGTGATGTTGCGGGCACAGACCCCGGCCCCGCGCTGCAGCCGCGCCGCTCCTGCCTTGGAGAATCCACTAGTTCCAAGCGGATCGCCCTCAAAATTCGCACACTTTGAAAAAATCTCCGAAATTTATAAATGATCACTGGGGGGGGGGAAATATTATTAATAATAATAAAAATAAAGGAAAAAGATGAAAAATCCAGGCTTCTTCCCCAGTCCCTCCTCACCGACCGGCGCCCACGAAGTTGGGAACAAATCCCCCCTCTCCAGACAGGGAAAATCCCGGCCCGCTGCCGGCGCTTCTCCCGCTGATGCCAGTGCCGGTGGCCGTGGCCGCTCCGCGGCGGGGCCGGGCAGGTCGCCCCGAGAGAAGGCTGGGGGCCGCGGGCGAGCGGCGGACCCCTGGCTGCCCGAGCCGCCCTCGGCTCCGGCGACCCGTGGGGCTCCGAGTTTCCACGGGGCGCGGAAAGTGCGTCCCGCGGGGGCGGAGCGGGCGGCCCCCGCGGCTCGGCGGGGCACAGCGGCGGGGCTCCCGCGGCACCTGCTGCCGGCCCCGAGCCCGGGCGAGCCGCCGCGGCTCTGCCCCGCTTCCTCCACGCCGTATCCACCCGGGAGGGTCCCAAATCCGCCCGGGAGGGATGCGCACACCGGGGCTCTGCGGGCTGCGCCGGGGCCGGGCAGGGCTTTTAGTTGAACGGCACAACAATAAATGTGTTGCAGAGCCGGCGAGAAAAGAATGGGGATGACCTTCAATTGGTACTGGATTTGAATAACACCACGGGGTGATAAATGCCCATTGTGTTTTAGGAGTAATGAATCTCCACTGTCTCTATAGCACAGAAACAGCAGCTGCAACCTGGAGCCAGCCATCTCTTAAAGACACAGCTCCCAAACCCCGGCTCCGGCCCGGCCCGCAGCCCCCGCACCCTCGGGCCCGGGGCGCGGGGTGCACTCTGCCCCAGGGGCTCGGCGCCCGGCCCCGGGGACGGCCGCGGTTGGCCCCACTCGGGGTTGTGGGGTCCCCCCTGAGCCGCAGGGCAGAGCTGCGTCTGGGGTTCCCTCCCACCCACTCGGCCCCCCTTGGAAACCCCCTCCATTCTACTGCCGCGGGAGTGACACTGCCCGGGCACCCCGTGGGGCATGGGGTCACCTGCACCCCAACTTGGCCCCCCAACGACAGGGAAAGTGCTGGGGATGAATAATGCTCATTGTTTTCCCCTAATGAATATTACCGAGTTGCCAGGCCGGCAGCTGCGGGCTCCGGCCGGAGGAGCGGGGACATCGCCTGCGTCTCCCCGCCGGAGGACACCCCAACTCCAATCTGCCAAAGGCCCCCACAGTCGCAGGGAAGAGCGTGGAGGTGGCCGGTGCCTTATCCACTGCTGCCCGCCACCACCCTGGGTGTCACAGGGGTCCCTGGGCAGAACCGGAGGGGGGTCAGGAAGGGTTTGCCCGGGAGGTCCCCGCTTGTCCTCGCCTCCCCCCGTGTCCTCACACCGGGTCTGGGCACACGGGGAGAGGGATTGGTGAGTGCTGTGACAGAAACTCCCGCAGCCCTAGGGACGCTTGGGGCAGCCCAGCCCCATGGAGCTTCAGGGTGACCCCAGTCTCTGTCCCCAGCCGTTGCAGTGTCCCCTGACTTAGGCCTCGCCCCTGGAGCCCAGGGACAGTGTCAGAGACTGTCAGGCCCAAACTCTGAGCAGGGACCAACAGGGCTGGGGTCTGCGACTGGAGATTGCTCTCCCACAGAGTCTCATTCCCTCCCTGGGAGGTTTTGCCCACTCTGAAGAGGCGTGAAGGTGTCCCAGCGCCTGGGGACAGCCACATCCTCACAGCCCCTTCCCCATGGGCCAGGGCCAGGGGGATGCCCAGCTCCTGCCACAGCCATGTGCCTCCCTCGGAAGGGCTCCTCTGCGTCCCAACACATCCCTGCCAGCGCTAGTAGCAATAAACCCACTTCCTACGAGTGTGAAAACCAAAATAAAGCCAGCATTTAATAAAAAGAAAAAAGAGCAGCAGAAGCTGAAGGCCCCTGAGCTGGGTTGCAGCCATTGCCCAGGACTGGCCACACTTTAGGAAGCGGGAACCATCTGAGGGAAGCCCCTGTCACTGCTCCGGGTGTTCTGGCATTGTTTTAGCCGCAGACCTGCCGGCCTTTTAACTTATTTTAATTCCTAACGCTCCCCACCACCCCCTTTTTTTTTTTTTTGAAGTCTCTTTCCCAAATCTCGGCCGAGTTAATGAAGTTATGTGATCCTATAAATGTTAATTGTCTAAACTTCTTCTCTTCTCTCCCCCATTTTTTTTTTTTTATCTCTCTCCTCCTTGCTGCTTTCTGCTCCACTTGTAATAAAGAAAATATCTTGGCTGGTCTTAGCCAGTTGCTTGGCAACCTCAATAGAAAAAAAGAGAACAGAATGTAACCAATCCCGAGACAACTGAAAGATTTTGGTGACATGTGACCTCTCGGAAAAGGGCAGCCTTAAACTGTCCCTTCTGTCCTTTGCGCTGACCATTAGGGTCTCTTGCCCTTCCCCCCCCCCCCCCCCCCCCCCCCCCCCAA
>VZRV01004822.1:905120-921323 GCA_013398115.1 Falcunculus frontatus | reverse complement strand
CCCCCCCCCCCCCCGGTTCCTTACACCAATAAATATGGATTAGTGAAATACTTTTTCCCACACTGATGAAAAGCCGGGATTGATCTTTCCACCTCCTTTATCTACCAGCCTGACAAGTTTCTAAACAAAATTAAGAGGGAAGAGGCGAAAGGAGCCATCCCAGGTTGGGCGGCCGGGGACGGATCCTGTCCCGCCGTGGGGATGGGGGGTCCCCGACGGGGCGCTGGCGCCGGCTGAGTCAGGCTGCTCTGCTCAGCCGCCGGCCGGACCCGCTCTCTCTGTGCTGGGGAGCCCCTTGCATGGCACCAGCGAGTTAAGAAATAAAATGTAGCTCTTCTGACCCAAAAGGGAAAAAAAAAAAAGCCCTGGCCAAGCCCTGCACTGCCTCGATGGGCGCCTGTGTGTCCTGGGGAGACCTGTCCTGCTCCTCACCGCGGAGCCCCAGCGCTCGCGGGCGGTGGGGAAAGTTGTCTGCAAATTTCATCCTGGAAAAAAAAAAAAAAAAAAAAAAAAGCCACAATATGATGTCATTGGCTTTCTCGTGTATCCCGCCGGCGCCCCTGCACCTGCCGCCGAGCTCTGCTTGGCCATGAGCCTCATCACGGCCACGAGCCTCGGCACGACGGTCAGCCTGGGCACAGCCGTGAGCCTCGGCACGGTGGTCGGGGATCAGGCTCTCGCCCTCCCGGCGGCCCCCCGGCTTTCCCAGGCTCCCGGTGCGGTGAATGCCTCTTTCACCAGCATTTCCCCACTTCCCCAAAAAGCATCACCTTGCCAGCTCTCTTCCTCCCACCAGCTGCCAGGAAAAAAATTAGGGCAAGGACAGGGAGCGAGAGTAAAACCAATGAACTTGTTTCCAGCTTTTCCTTCGGATCAGCCGTCCAGCACCGGGAGAAAAAATATTTCTCCTGTAAAAAAACTCTCCTCTCCGTGCAGGCTCAGATCCTTTCGTCACTGGGACACTGGCTGGAGACACGGGCTCAGCTCGGCAGCGGAGGACACTGTAAGTTGGGCGTCTGCTTAAACAATTTCCTGGCTTTATTTTTTGGTAGGGGGGTTATGCCACGGTTTAGGGGCTGAGACCCACAGGGATGGAGGAGGAGGGTCCGACAGGGGGCAGTTGCAAAGAGGGGGGTTTGCGAGGGGCGCAGGCTGCGAGGTGTGGGCAGGGTGGGCACCGGCGCGGTGCCCGTGCTGGCGGTGGCCGGTGGTGCTGGGTGCCGGCAGCCCCGGGGTGCACAAAGCCCCTTTGAGCTGCTCACAGAGGAGCTGCTGATCCCTCGCCGGCCCTCGGAACCGGGATTGGCCACTGCAGAGGAGAATGGAACCTTGGCCCTGGACAGCCGGGAGGGCTGACGGGGAGGGGAGCTCAGGGCTCTGGGTCTGAGCGTCCCCCGGGTCAGGGACAGCTGCCCATGGGGGGCCTGGCCCCAGTCCGAGTCCTGATCCATGGGGTGCCCAAAGGATGGGCTGGTCCCTGGCCAGCCCCGCTGGACTGGGGAACTCTGGGGAGCAGGGGGTGCCCCAGCCATCTCACGTGGGGATGGGGGACTCACTCCCTCCCACCATGGGTCATGGTGACATCCGCGAAGCCACCGGACTGTGGTCTCCACGGTGGCCGCGGGGAAGGCTGCAGTACGGACTGGGGTGGAGAGTCAGGTGGGAGCAAATGGGACCCAGGGGTACCTGCTGGAACCCGATGGGACCCAGCAGGAGCCAGTGGGATCCAACGGGACACAGTGGGACCTGGTGGGCCCTGGCAGCCCTGCTGCTGAGGCCGGCTGGCCAGGCACAATACCACGGCCCGTCTCCTGAGCCGCCGCCGAAGCCCCTTTCCCAGCGTCGAGCGCCTTTGTCTCGCCTTTGTGATGGAAAGAGCCCCCCCTCCTAAATCACTGCCCTGACACCCCCATTGTCTCTTTCCCGGGGAGGTTTGAAACTCTCCCCCCCTCCTCTCGAGGTCAGGAATGTGGCCGGTTTCTATTGGGACGGAGGAGCAGGGCTGGGTGGGGGGCTGCGGGGTCACGCCGGCTCGGCGGGTCAACCCGAAAACAAAACCTTTTGAAATACCTACTCTCCATCACTGCCAACATTGTCCCCTGCCAGCGGGGGCCTGGCACGGCCCCTCGACGCCTCCAGCCGGGCCGCTGCCCACCCCAGCGGTCAGCAGCTGGGGGGGGGAGGGACAGAAGGGTATTGTGCCGAAGGGGACAGCTTTGTTTTCGGCCACAGCTGCCCCGGGTTGGGACGGGACCGACCGTCAGTCCCAGTGGGGGGAGAGGAGGTAGGGGATGGAGAGGACGGGAGTGCACGGGTCAGTGCATCGGAGGGGGGACCTGGTCCATCAGGTACCCCTCTGTCGCTGTCCCTCTGAGAGGTGGCATTGGGGGAGACAGAGGGCAGCTCCCTGCTGTCCCTGGAGTGAAGCCTCAGGGTGTGCGGCCTCTCCCTGCCCACTGGGGCTGAGGCAGCCTAGCGTTGGTTTCCTGCCTCAGTTTCCCCTTGCTGCGGGAGGTGTCCCTCTGCCCACTGACAGGTGCCTGAGGGCCAGGGCGTTGCTGGCCCTGATGCCAAAAGGTGTGGTCCAGACTGGGGAGAAAAGGGACCATTCTGAGGCTGAACCAGCTGTGCCATCCAGGAGGGTCAGGATTTGGCCACTACAGGGTTTGAATGTGGCTCCAAGGGTGACAGTGCCTTGCAGGTGGAGTGGAGTATGGCCCTGGCTTTCTGCTCCCAGCAGGACATAAAGAGGGACTCCTAGGAAGCTTTCACACTCCCAGAATTTCACAGACCACCAGGAAGACCCCAGTCTGTCTCCCAACGGGTTGAGGTTTGGGGGACACCAGCGGTGTGTCACTACCCCATTTACAGTAGCACAAATCTCCCTTTCCCCACAGCCAGGATGAGAATGCTGTTCCCATCAGCCTCCATCTCCTCTGGCACAACATCTCTTGGGTGGGCCAAAATCCCCCCGGGTGGCCAAAATCCCTCCAAGACAGCATAAATTCCCCTGTATTTTTCTGTGTGGGAAGATCTGTAGTTTTTGCTCACTGCAGAAGCAGCCTGCAAGAAGGAAAGTGGAGCAGCGCCCATGGATGTGATGGGTTTAGCAGAGACCTGGAAGAGGAGGGGAGCACTGAGAGGGGAGTGTTGGCCTCCTGAGCTACCCAGCAGCTGGGAGGTGGTGAAAACATCTGGAGCAGCTGGAATGGCTCAGGATGATGGGCTTGCATAGCAGAGGGTATGGTGGATTCACAGGCACTTCCTTGGTTCCAGAGTTCCCCCGGGACAGGCACTTGCTGGGGGGCTGAGAAGCAGAGGGGAAGGCTCTGTGCCTCAGCTTCCCCAGCAGGAAACAGGGCTGATGTTTTGAAGCCGGGTGAGTCAGGGGAGGTCTGGAAAAGGCATGTCTGGAGGGGACAACATCACTTGGGCAGTGTCATGGCATGGGAATGGGGTCTCTTGGGGGTACCATGGACTTTGGGCAGCCAGTTGGGTCCCCAGGATGTTTTTTCTTGTGAAATAAGATTAATAAAAATTTTTGTTGACCAAGGGACTTGTACCAGCCCCAGACATGTAAATGCACACAATCTTTGCATTTATAGATACATGTATATATACACACACATATCTTTATATATTTTCCTATTGCAACCAAGGTTGACCCTTTTAAAGCAGAAAAATATGACGTTTGAGGAACCTGGAGCTTTTCAAAGGCTTTGCTGAAAATCCTAGAAAATTTCAAGGAAGGGGTGGAGAGAGGTGGGAGGTGACCAAAAGTCCTCATCCCTGGGTCCAAAAGCAACTTTTTCCTGTACAAAAGAGAAAACATACTCTTGTAAACGTTGTGCAGTGCTGCTCCTGCCTGGAGCCTTGGGGATGAGAAGGTGGTTTTCCAGGCAGGAACGCTTGCAGGCCTGATGCTGGCTCTGTGTTGCAGGTATCAGCATGAGTGCATGGAGCCATGAGGATGTCCTGAGCCCCATGGGGACACCCTGGGCTCTGCGGGGACCTGCCACCTGCCTTCCAGTCCCGCTCCTGGGACACAGGAGCTGTCACAGCCCTGTGTGCAGTGTGGTGCAGATGGAGATGCTGAGCCACATCATGGCTCTGGGTCGTCACTCTGAGGATCACAGGTGAGATCACCTCACTCTGAGGTGCCCTGACAGGTACCTCCATGTCCCCCTTCTCCCCAAGCTCACCCAGGGTTGTTTTTCTGTTGCATGCCCAAAGCTGCTTGTAAGGTGCCGCTTGGCTCTCAGTGGGCTCCGAGGGTCCATTGTGAGCCTGGCAGCAGTCAGAATGTGGGGGGAAGGCAGATTGCAAAGGCAGGGATCATTCTGACCCCAGCTGAGCTTGTGAGGACAGGCACAGGATGCTCTGTCCCTCTGCCACTCCCAGCCTGTCTGTGTGCAACACATTTGACTGGCACGTGCCTCAGTTTCCCTATGTCACAACGGTGAGCCCCCTTCCTCTGCCTGCTTTGGGGTGATGGGGCTGTGGGAAGGGCTGTCTCTCTCTCTCTCTCTCTCTCCCTCTGCTCTGGAGCCCACGGCTGGAGAGTGTTGGCAAGAGCTGTACCAAGGCAGTAGGGCCATGGCTGTGCTTAGGTGGGTGAACCATGTAGGGTGTTAGGGGAAGGGCAGGTCCATCTGTGACCCTGAGAGAGGATGCACAGATGGAGGGATGTGGGGATATCAGGATGAAGAAGGGAAGGGATGCAGGGATGAAGAGGAGAAGGGATGCAGGGATGAATGGATGAAGGGATGAAGAAGAAAAGGGATGCAGGCATGAAGAAGAGCAGGGATGAAAGAATGGAGGGGTGAAGGGATGGAGGGATGTGGGGATCAGGAATATAGGGATGATGGGATGCAGGGATGAAGAAAGACAGGGAGAGAGGGTTGTGGGGACGTGGGGATCAGATCCAGTTCGGACAGACCCCGGGCTCCCCACCGAGAGCAGGTACGGGCGGTGCGGCGGCGCCGGGAGGTGGCAGCAGCGGCCGAGCGCGGGGCCGCGGCGCGGGGGCGGTGCCGGCGGGGGATGTCCCCGAGGGACGGGGGGGCCGTGGGCTCCGCGGGTATCCCCGCTACTCTGCGGCCCTTGCTCCGCCCTCATCCCTTCCCGGGCCGCGGGGCCATGCTCGAGGGCTCCGGCGGAGGGGAGAGGGGCTGCCCCTCGTTCAACTTTCCCGGGGGGATGCACATGGGTGGAGTCCCGACACGGACACGGGTGGGTCCGGCTGTGCTGGGCTCTTGGGCTCCTGCCCCTTCCCGCAGCTCCTCCATGGCTGGGAATTCCCGGCTGCGCTGGCGCCGAGCCCTTCCCGAAATACTTGTCCGAGCTGGGGCTGTAAACAGCATTTTTCTGTCCTTGCAGCCACTGCCGGGTCCTGTGAATTCCCCGCCCTCTCTGTTGCTTCTTTCAGGTGTTCCTGGATTGTTCACTTCCCGGCCCCTCTGCTGCACCCTGATGGAGCCCCCCCCCCGGGGGGACACAGGGAGCCAGCGAGAGCAGCCGCCTGGGGCACCCCTCACCCTGATGCGGGTGGGCACAGGTTTGGCCATATGTGGCATCCACCCGTCCCTCCCCAGGGCTCTGGTGCCACCACAGTGAGAGGTGCCCGGCATAACTGGTGGGGAGCACGGAATTACTGCTCTACAGGACGTGACCACCTCCAGGCCTGCGTTTGCTCTGGGAGCTGAGCTGTTATTTATGGATTGGGTGGAAAACCAGAAGGCTTGGTCAAATGTCCCACAGGCCCCGGGCCTGCCCCTGCCCGTGGCTCGGACACGTCACAGACGCGCTGGTGGGGCTGCAAATGGTCAGCCATGGAGGATAGCCTGGGTGGGACACGGCTCAGTGGGGTGGGCTGCCTTGGTAAGGACGACTGCCATGAGCCCACTCAGCCGCCACTCACCGTACAAGCCCCCCTCAGCCACATCTCTGGCCATGATCCCCTTGTCCGTGATCCCCCCTGGCGATGGTGCCCCGACAACCAGCGCCCCTGGCCATGTTCCCCCAAACCATGAGCCACTCCATCCCATTGCCCACCCACCCATGCCGTGCAGGCACCGTGGGGACCCAATGGCTTGCTGGCCAGGGGCACATGGGGATGCCCAGGAACATCCTCGGGGAGGGGGTCCCGGGGTCTCTCGCCCCCTAGCTGTGGGCTATGCGGGGCTCTGCACCGATATCGACTCTATTTAAGGAAACCCGACCCAAACACACCCCCGGGGCTTGCAGCGGCGGCGGGGCCGGGCCGGGGGCGGGGGGTGCGCTGAGTGCGGCGGGTCCCAGCCCGCCCCTTCCCCGCCCGCTGCCTCCGCCATGGGCGCCGCGGGGCCGCTCTGCGCCCTCCTTCTGCTGCTGGGCACCGGCACCGGCACCGGGACAGCCCCACCGGACCTGGTACTCGCCCTCCTGGCCCGGAACGCGCAGCACTCCCTGCCGCACTGCCTCGGAGCCCTGGAGCGCTTGGACTATCCCGCGGGCAGCATCGCCCTGTGGTGAGGGAACGGGACCCCCGGGGATAGCCGGGACGCCGCGGGGGGAGCGGGCGCCCCGCGGTGCGGAGAGTAGCAGGGATCCTAGGAGAGGAGAGGGCTGTAGTGGAATGGGCACCTCGGGAGGAGCCGGGATGCTGGAGTCACAGGGACCACGGGGATAACGGGGAGCCCCGAAGGAATGGGGATGGTGGGGGGGAAGGAGGGTCCTGGTTAATAAGGGAGACTGTGAGGGGAATGGAGAGCCGAGGATAGCAGGGACCCAAAGGACGATGCGGAGGTGGGGAGCTAGGGAGAGTGGAGGAACTGGGGGCTCGGGGTGATCTTGGAGTAACAGGCGCCTGGGTGGACAGAACAGACATTCGAAGGAATGGGGGCCTGCGGGGGACTGGGGATCCTTAGGAGACAGGGACCTTCGGGAGGAGCAGGGGCCCCGCTGGTAGCAGCGCCTCCAGCCCCAAAATGTTAGGGGTGGCTCTGCCCCTCGTGTGGGACCCAGCAGGGAACAGGGAGGGGCTCGGTCCTGCCCCCGCGGCGAAGGGGCAGGACCCCCACCTTTCCCCTGAGGAAGCTGTGGGGCTGATGAGGGAGGGGAGCCCTGGGCACAAGGGAATTCGGCATCATCAGGGACAGACGCTGCCTTCCCCGTCCCTGCAGGGCTCACACTCACCCCCCCTTTCCCAAAGACACCCCCCAGGCCCCCTTTACCGTGCTGGGGGTTGGCTGGAAGAGCAGTCTCCTGTCTCCTCTTCGTCGCGCCACTTCTGTCTCTTGCCTGAGCTCGTCGGAAACTTTTCTGCAGCTGCTTTTGTGGGAGAGTTGAGGCGGGGGCTGGCGGAGGGATCCTGGCAGGGCTGGGGCGGGGGTCAGTTGCCGGCAGGGGAAGAGCGAGGGGTCCTCGCCTTTACCCGCTGCACCCCCCGGGAACCCCCGGCCGCAGGATCCTGCGGGGTGTTTCAAGGGCAGCCTGTGGAGCTGGGGGGACACAGATCCTGCCTTGTCCCCTGAATCCATCAAATCCCCATGACACCAGTGCCTGGGGATGTCCCAGGGCTCTTTGTCAGGTCGAGGGTGCTGAAGAGTGTGGGGACTTGGGGTTTGGCCCAGTGCAAGGTGAGCTCAGCCCCGTCTGTGCTGGGGTCCCTATGAACATTGTGAGAATGGGTGGGAGAGTTGGGAATGGTGATGGTGCCTGGCAAAAGGAATGTTCAGGAAGGGGGATTTTTTGCTGCCTGTTGAGTCCTTTCCTCTCACTGCTAGAACAGTGGGATGCACAGGGGTGTTGTGGGGTGCAGGGGCACAGGGACAAAGCGGCTGTGCTACAGTGCTCATGGTGGGCAGTCACTTGGGGTGAGAAGAACATGTCCAGAGCTGCCACTGGGCTGCAGGGATGAGAGGCGGGAGCTGTGGAACAGCCTGACTGGTGGTGGCACCAGGAAAGAAATTACCCGTTGGCGTTCCCCCTCCTGCCTGTGCAGCCTTGGTTCCTTCAAATTACATGTTACGTTCCCAAGCAAGTCTGTCGCTGGCTCAGTCTTTTGGCCTTGTGAGCATTTCTAGTGCAGGGTGAGGTCCTGGTTGTCCCTCGAGGAGGACCCCCAGAGGCTGATGTCCCCTCACCCCAGGTGCGCAACAGACCACAACTTGGACAACACGACAGCAATGCTGCAGGAGTGGCTGGGAGCAGTGGGGAAGGACTATCACTCGGTGGCCTGGAAGGTGCAAGAGGAGCCCAGGTGAGGCTGGGTGAGTGCTGGTGGGGGGCAGGTGTGGGCTGTGAGGGGTTCCTGGAGCAGCATCAACTCTCCCTGGCTGGGGACCAGGAGGAGGCAAAGCAGAGCGGGGCTGACTCAGCCTGCCGGCACAAACAGCCTGCACCAAGTTTGTGCGTTCCCAGTGAGCAAGGTTAACCCCTGCCTCCCCCTGCCCAGCTCCTACCCTGATGAGCTTGGTCCCAAGCACTGGAGTGACAAACGCTATGAAAACTTGATGAAGTTGAAGCAGGAAGCTCTCACCTATGCCCGGGAGCAGCAGGCATACTACATCCTGGTAAGGGACATGGGGCACTGGTGGGGTGGGGGCTGAGGTGGACTTCTCCATGTCTCCAGAACCTGTGCTATCTCCACAGTTTGTGGACACTGACAGCATACTGACCAACAACCAGACCCTCAAGTTTCTCATGGCACAGAACAAGTCAGTGGTGGCCCCCATGCTGGACTCACAGACCTTCTACTCAAACTTCTGGTGTGGCATCACACCCCAGGTATGTCCCCAGAAAGCCCTGGGGGATGACACGCTCATGGTGGAGGAGCCCTCCACCATGGAGGCATTGTGCCGGTGTGCCGCAGGGATACTATCGCCGGACAGCTGACTACTTCCCCACCAAGAACCGGCAGCGTGTGGGCTGCTTCCGTGTCCCCATGGTCTATGCCACTTTCCTGATTGACCTGCGGAAGGAGGAGACCTCGCAATTGGCTTTCTACCCGCCCCATCCCAACTACACCTGGGCCTTCGACGACATCATCGTCTTTGCCTACTCCTGCCAGGAGGCTGGTGAGGGTGATGGGGGTTTTGGGGGGTGCGAGGGCTTGAGAGGGCTCTGCTGCTCACCTGTCTCACCCGGCAGGTGCAGAGGTCCATGTGTGCAACCAGCACCACTTTGGTTACATCAATGTTCCCGTGAAGGCCCACCAGACGCTGGAGGATGATCGTGCCAACTTTGTGCATCTCACACTGGAGGCCATGGGTGAGTGCCCACAGGTGGAGAGGTCCTGGAGGCCTCCAGGTCCTGATAGGGCTGTCAGCCCTGGATCCCAGCCAGGGGAATCTGGACTCCACTGAAGGGTGTCTTCTCTCTCCACAGTGGATGGTCCCCCCATGCAGCGCTCCAGGCACATTTCCCTCCTGCCCAGGCCGCTCACAAAAATGGGCTTTGATGAAGTAAGTGCCCAATGGAGCTGCTCGTGTCCCCCTGTCCATCCCTCTGGTTGCATCCATCCATGGCAAAGCCTGGGCCCCTGTCCCCATCCTGCAGTAGCCAGGCAGGCTGTGTGTCCCCCATGACAACAAGGCCCCTGGTGGGGGTCTCCCCTTCCTCCCCAGATCTTCCTGATCAACCTGGTGCGGAGGCCAGACCGGCGGCAGCGAATGCTGGCATCTCTGCAGGAGCTGGAAATCATTCCACGGGTGGTGGATGCTGTGGATGGCAGGTGACCACGAGGGGACCACTCAGCCCGGTGTTACTCTGGGGAGGGGATGGGGAGTGGCTGAGGGGACACCTCTCTGATGCAGCCCCTCACCTTGCAGCACCCTCAACAGCAGTGACATCAAGGTGCTGGGTGTGGACCTGCTACCTGGATACTATGATCCCTTCTCTGGCCGTACACTCACCAAGGGCGAGGTTGGCTGCTTCCTCAGCCACTACAATATCTGGAAAGAGGTACAAGGCCACAGCGGCCATGGGGTTCCTAAGAGCCACGAGCAGTGGGCAGGGACCCTGTGAGCATTACAGATGTCTGGAGGACCTGGGAAGAGGGGTGTCCTGCAGGGTCAGTAGCCCCAGTATGGCCCAGCATGGTGCTGGGATAGGCTTGCACCTCTGTCCCCTCCCCCAGGTCGTGTCCCAGGGGCTGGAGCGGTCAGTGGTCTTCGAGGATGATGTTCGCTTCGAGGCTGCCTTCCCAGCACGGCTGCAGCGGCTGATGGAGGAGCTGGAGCAGGCACAGCAGGACTGGGACCTCATGTAGGTGCTGGGGCCAGGGGGATGTGGGATGGGGGTCCCTAGGGCTGGCTCTAATGGTTCCCTGGCCACCCCACAGCTACCTGGGGAGGAAACAGGTGAACGACGAGGATGAGGCACCCGTGAAGGGCGTGCGGAACCTGGTGGTGGCTGGGTACTCATACTGGACACTGGCCTACGCCATCTCCCACCATGGGGCACAGAAGCTGCTGGCCACCAAACCCCTCTCCAAAATGCTGCCGGTTGATGAGTATCTGCCCATCATGTATGACAAGCACCCCAAGTAAGGAGCAGGTTGTGCAGGAGGGTGCTGGCCTGGCCATGCCGGTGTGGGACCATGTGTTTCTTCTCTGCTGTCACCACCTCATGCAGTCCCCCCCCTTGCAGGCATTACTCATGCTGGAGGAAAACATCTGTAGCATGAGCTCGTTCCCAGCCAGCTGCTGCCTGGCCACTGTCCACTGGAAAATGGCCTTCTGCCAGCATGGGGTGGGGGAACAGGAACGGAGCTGGGGCTTGATGTGGGCCCTGCACAGGGTTGTGGCCCCATGGCAAGGGGGGGGGAGCAGCCCACAGCTGGGGGCCTGTGTGGTCCCCCGCCCCTGGTTGGGAGTCTCAGCCCCAATTTGGAGCCTTTTCATGCCCCTCTCTGGAGTGGGGGTCAGCGGTAAGGCTTTGTCTGGGGAGGGGGAGGCAATTTAGGGGGTGAGTATGCACCAGTGGGTGGGTGTCCTGGGAGAGAAGGAACTGGGAAACCTAGTGAGCGGGATGGAGAAACACAGTGATCAGGCATATAAAAGGCAGGCTGGAGGTGGATGGAGGGGCAGATTAGTGCTCTGGATGTGCACCAGGAGCAGCTGGAAGCCCCCTGCTTGCAAGCATAACAGCACCAGACAGCCCTGGCTCCGGGCCAGCTGGATGCTGTGCCAGAGACCCACTCCGTGCCAGAACCGGCCCCAGCTGGTGGGGAACGACAGGTCCTGTCCTCTCTGTAATCCCTCCACAGTCCCTCCCCAGCCTTCCCTGGCTCCATGCCTGGTACCCCACATCCCTCCCTATCCTCTGCCCTGCATGGAGCCTTCCCCGGGTGGTTGATATCATTTCCCCAGTGCTTTTTCTCCTCTGTGCCATGCTCTGTAAGCCAGTTTCTCCTCTCGGGTCTGCTCCACTTTCCCCAGCGAGGATTACAAGCGGCACTTCACCCCACGGGACTTGCTGGTGTTCTCGGCTCACCCCCTCCTGGTTTATCCCACTCACTATGCTGGGGACAGCAACTGGCTGAGTGACACCGAGACCTCCACCATCTGGGATGACGATGCCAAGAAGACTGACTCGGTTGGGTCGCAGAAGACTCAGAGGGACTCACGGGGCAGTGCTGGCCACCTCCGCTCCACTGCCCGTGACGAGCTGTGATGGTGAGCAAGGCTGTGAGACCTGAGCACAGGGGACAGAGCAGCTGGGGAGCATCTCCCTGCACGTGCCGTATTCAGATATGTCCCATATGCCTAGTTTGCTTTTGTCATGGGGCAGCAACTCTCCCCCTCAGACTCAAAGCATTGGGAAACAGAGACCAGGCTGTCTCTTCCAGATGAGGAAAGGGGTGGGAACACAGATGTCCCATGTGGGGCTGCAGTGGGCTGAAGGGGACCAGGGGACAGGGCCCTCCATCTCCCTGAGTCCATGCTGCTCCCCAGCCCCTCAAGTGAGGAAGGGAGAACGCTCCTTTGCCTGCTGCAAAAGTCTCCTCAGTGTGGAAAGAGCTGGGGCATCTCCCAGGGGAACATTTCACCCCAACGCTGCTTGCTCCTCTCAGAAGTGGATCTCCTTGGGGCTGTGCATCTGTGGGGTAGCCATGCAGGCAGGCAGGCAGGCGATCCACACTGGCTCAGGCCCAGGGCAGCATGGCCACAGTTAATGCCGGGTCAGACTTCTTCTGCCTGAGGTTGCTTGTCCTGGCAACAGAACTGTCCTGGGAGCTGCCAGACTGGGGGAGGCTGGAAAACAGCCCTCTTACGGCTTCGGCTGCAGGCATGAACTCATCGGGGCTGCTCCTGCCATGGCCACTAATGTTTGTGTCCATGCCTCATAGGGATGAGGGGCTGTGATCCAGCTGGGAGCACTGTGGGCAAGGACCTGATACTGCTTCCACTCAAGAGATGTAGCTGCCCTGGACAGAGCCCCACAGGCTTCTTTGAATCTGCGTGCAACAAATCCACCCAAGGCAGGATTTGCCCCAGGAAACTTTCCCTGCCAAGTAGAGAGACCAGAGGAATGCTGTACTCCATCTCTGCTGAGGACACATCTCCAGGGCAGTCCCGAGGCCAACTCTGCTGTTGCCCACCAGCCTGGACTTCGGGGAGTGGACTTTGGGCTGGCACCTATGGTGGCCTCCTGCCACTGACTGGGCTTGTCCCTCATACCATGGTGGAAGCCCAGGGAGGATTAAAGCAGACTGAGCTGATGTGCTGGGTGCTGGCATTGCCCCAAGTCCCCAGGGCATTACCCCACTGGGGTCACCTCGGTGCTGCAGGGGTGAGGGTCTGGCAGTTCCCCCAGCTGGGAACTTTGGGAATGAAATCTGTAAGGGGGAAAGAGAGGGAAGGAGAGAGGTGGGATGGGGAGGAAGATTGAAGCTCATCCTTGGGATCTGGGTGGGAAAGGTGGGTGGCATCTCCACAGAGCTCAGCTCTCATCTGGGAATGGAGGTGATGGAGCAGCAGGTGGAGGCCTTGGTAGCAGATACACACAGTGAGACGTCTGAGACTACCAAGTGATTCAGGAAAGCATCAATTGAGGCAGGTTGAACAGCTACAGCAGGGACCTCCTGAAGGAAAACAACCAGCTCCAGATCACATGGGACCTGAAGATCCAAGGGGATCTACTGGAGAACAGGGAGAAGGAGATGGCCAAGTGCCTGTTCTGCAAGTGCAGGGTCCCAGCCAGTACAGATATGGGTGAGGAAGGGATGAGAGGTTGGGGACACTTTTGCTTCCCAGCTTTTCCCCTGGTCCCAGGCAGCCTCATTGCTCCGGGAGGAGCTCAGGAGCTGGGGATGGAACAGAAGGTCTGGTGCCAGCTGGAGCAGAGGATGGAAGCAGCAGCAACACCATGGCATACATCACCCAGCAAGTGTCCCAGTGCTTGTTCCAGTGGCCGGTGGGATGCAGGAGAGGAGCTGCCTTTGCTGTGTGTCTCAGTACTTGTGGGATACAGACCTAGCTAGGACATGCTGGCATAGTCCAGGACTCTGGGACACAGCAGTGGTGAGGACACTGCCTTGGCCAGCCCTTTCCACCATGAGACCTGCAACGAGTCTGCGAGAAGCCAGAACTCCTGCAGCTGTTGGAAACTCCACGGTTTTGGCCAAAACCACTGAACTCAAAAACATTGTGAGGCCAGCCCTGAAACTTGCTCCAGCTCACTGAGAGCAGCATGCTATGAGATTCCAGGCTCTTCATGCTTGCCAGTTTCTCAACAAAGCTGAAGTGCCTTTGGACTCTACAGAAGTAGCTCCTATTGCTCCCCAATTCTCACTAGAAGCCTCCCTCCAGACTGTGCTGATTGAACAGGGATGGGAACATGGATTTGAGCTGCAGTGCCAAGGACAACCCAAGCTCAGCAGGCGACGCATGGAAGAGAGGCAGGAGCAGGGCAGAGTCAGGGTGAGGTTCTATTTAATTTCTGTGCCAAACTGAGGTATGGAGCCTTCTGCAGGGATGCGAGTGGGACACAAGCTGCCTGGATTGGTGTGGGGATGGAAGGAGGCTGCCCCAGCACCCAGCCAGGCTGCCCAGCTGGGCCAGCTCTGCTCTGCACCACAGTCACTCTAGAGAGCCTGCAGCACCCTGTCCATCAGCCACAAGGGTCCCCAGAGGTTTGTGTCAGCCCCTGTCCCCTGGCTCTGCAGGCACTCGGCTCTGGATGTGCTCCAGCAGGCAGGTCACTGCCTGGGCCAGGATCTGCTCCAGCTTCTCCTGCTCCCCAGCACTGAACAGAGACAGGACATAGTCGGGCACTGTCACATCGCCCACTGGCCGCCCGATGCCGATTCTGAGCCGGGTCATCTTCTGGGAAGAAAGGAAGAGAGCTGGGGAGCTTCCCCTCAAGTGTTCAGACACAGCTAGGCAAGGTGACAGTGCCGAGAGTGGGGCCAGACAGCAAGGGAGCAGTTCCTCATGTTTTCCAGGTGGTTTTGAGTGCTTACGCCAAGAAACATGATTTTGGAAGAGGCTTTTGCTGGGCTGTGCTGAGATCCCAGGCTCCTGCCAGGCCTGGCAGAGCCACTCAAGCTAATTGTTTCCATGTCCTCCATGCTGGCCAAACAGACAACAGCCCTCTGGGAAGAAGGGGAAGGAGAAAAGGGGGGAAAGGGAGCCGGGGCTTGTCTGCGGGGAGTCAGAAAAACAGGGAGAACAAGCCATGCATTGAGGGGGGCACAGGATTGATCCCCTTCCAATGAGACCCACTCACGTTGGAGTGCAAAGCACTGATGCAGGATTGGACCCCATTGTGTCCCCTTGGGAGAGAAAGAGAAAACTCATGGTTAGTCTGTAAGAGACACCCCTCCCCCCCAGTATAGCCCTGGGGTCTCCTGCTGCAGGAATGTGGGAATGTGGTCCCAGTCAGGGGCTGCAGTCCCCATGTCCTGGTACTGCAGAAACATCCAGCCCCCAGAAACATCCAGCCCCGGGGGCTCAGAGCAGCTGGCTGGGGGTTTGAGGGAAGCAGGGCTGGGACAGCACATTCTGTGCATGTTGGCTCTTGCTGCAGCTGGTGCATGTGTGACTGAGCACTGGGGCCCAGCACCATACCTGCCCCATCCTGCAGTGGAAGCTTTCCCAGGTTAAATGTCTGCAGCCTGCCCCAGGAGCTGGCGCTGCGCAGGCACAGTGGAGGCAGAGTGCTATAAAAAGCCCATGTGGTGCTGTCAATGGGCTGAATCCAGCCCACAGCCGCTTCCAGGAGGCTCCCTGCCCTCCCTGCCAGGGCAGGAACTGGGAGGCTGCCCAAACAGCCAGCTGTTGCCTTTGCAATAGATCGAGCCCAGGACAAGAGCTGAAAACATTGCAAGGCTGGTGGGATGGGGCCAATAACAGCCCATGAGCCTGTAAGGGCATGTTAAAGCCTCAAACCAGCTCACACAATCAGGGAGCTGGGGCTACCCCATACCTTGCACTGCCTCCCAGCTTGATTGCCACCTTGCCCAGGGCCTTGTCCAGGTCGTCGTGAACCAGGTAAATGTCTTCTGGGCCAAGGTTGTAGATCTCAGCTTTGGAAACAGAAATACAACCCAAGAAATGAGGGGGAGACAGACTCACCAGACCCTGACCCTGCAGAGCAGGGCTGTAGTGAGCTGTGGAGGGCACGGGGACAGCAGGACTGTCACAGGGGGCTGGTGGCACTAGAGGCTTTGGGGCTGACCCAGCTGCTCACCAGCACAGGCGACGCTGAGCCCATTGAGGTTCATGAACCTCCGTGGCTTGAGCAGCACCAGCTCCACACCGTGGGCCGTGGCCAGGGCCACGTCAGCACAGCACCGCTTGTCCATTCGCCAACCCTCGGTCACTGCCAGCTGCCGGGCCACCCGGTCCAGCACTTCCATGCCCACGCTGTGCCGTGTGCCCCACAGCCCATAGTTGCCGAGGCCGGCCACCTGCATGACACGTGTCAACAGGGCTCTGACGGAGCCACCATGAGGCTCCTGGCCCCAGCACGGGCCTGATTCCCCCCAGCATGTCTCAGACCTGCTCCCTCCATGCTCCCCACAGCCGGCTGGGACCTCAAAGCCTCAATCCCCACAGCATTCTCTTCAGTCCCTCTTCCCTCGGTGCCTCCCTCACAGCCCTGATCGCCCCGGTGCTCGCCCATGACCTGATCCCCCCCGGCACTCCCCTCACGGCCCCCACTCCCTCTGCTCCCCTCACAGTCCTGATCCACCCCGTTCTCCTCACAGCCCCG
>VZRV01004822.1:834318-905106 GCA_013398115.1 Falcunculus frontatus | reverse complement strand
TCGCTGCCCCCCCCCACCCTCACCATGGCGCGCGGCCCCGCCCGCCCCGCGAGCGCTCGCGCGCGCCACGCCAACTCCGCCGCCAGCATCACCCTCCTTGCCCTCGTGACGTCACGCCAGCGCGCCGCTAACGCCCCTTCACGTCGCCTCGCCCCCCAGCCGCCATCTTGGTTATGGGCAAGGCCGCCATCTTTCCTGCGGGAGGCGGGGCGGTGCCGGGGCGGTGTCGGGGGCGGTGTCGCCGCTGTGACAATACCCCGCGGGCCGGCTGGTCCTAGGGGCGGTCGCTGTGGGGACGGCTTGGCGCAGCCGGGGCGTTACTACGAGGAACCCCCTCGAGCCGGGAGAAGGCCGGGAGAGGCTCTGTAGAGGGTCTCCGAGGGACCTGCAGGAGCAGTGAATGCCCAGGACTGGGGCCCGTCTTTTGTGTGTTTGTGCCTGCCCTTGGGATACGGGTGGATGGGGGAACACATCACTCCTCGCTTTCTCCCAAGCCATCCTTCAGCCCTGGGTGGGTCCTGGCCCTGCCAGCAGGGCAGAGCTTTCTTCCAGGGCATTGTGACAGTTCACCAGCCCAGCAGCACATCACTGTGAAATTGCTCATCTTCCAAGTCCTTCCACACTACCTGCAGTTGGGCATCCAAGTAAAGACTTCAACTGTTTATTTCTTAAAAGATTTATTTTAAAATTAGAAATGCTTAATATTTTTGGAAGAGGCAGAATTTTTGCCTCTGTCTTTGGGCCAGCTCCTCGGCAGCCTTTGGGTGGTGTCTAAAATCCCTAAAGCTCAGGGCCTGGAGCTGGAATGGTCCCAAGCACTGTCAGCTCATTTCCATATAGGGAACAAGCAGAGCATTGGAAGCTTTGCGAAGTGTCCCTACACCCATCCCTTAGGCAGGTTGTTCCTAGAGAGTGAATGACTCTGGTTCCTCTGACCTATTATGCCATAACAGCACAGAGCATATTAAAATGTGGGCAAAAGCCAGGCTGCACATCCCATGCTTGGCAGTCTGGAGCACTAATCTTCTCTAACTTATTCCCAGGTCCCCAGTTGTGACACTCCCCAGAAGCTGAACAGGTGCTGGCCCAGCCAAAGCCAGCAAGGTCTGACCAGCAGAAGGATGTACAAGAGGCTCCACAGCTCGTAGCACCAACTCTGCTGTAGAAACCATCACTGAATAAAAGGAATTTTCAAAGCCATTAGCAGCACTGTGGGCTCCCCTGGAGGTAGGGTGAAATTCTTTGTGGCTGGTAAAAAAAGCAAGACTTTTGTTGTTGTTTTCCTGGTTTGCTACAGGGAAATCCTTTGGCCCTTAGGGGAAAGATGGATGAAGGGATGGTAGGGGAGCCTGGCTCATGGCAGATCAGATGTTGCCCTCTCCCACATTACCCCCCTCACTTGATGTTGAAACTGGTCCCTACCAGCACCTATTCACAGTGAAACTGGACGTGGGTGGCTCCAAAACTTCCTTGAAAAGAAAACTTTGTTGCCATGTTGAGGTGTTCACAGGAGTCAGCATCAGTACTCACATTGTGCCAAGGAGTTGAGGCACAGCTACGCTTAAAAAGGTTTTTAAAACAACTGATAAAATGCTGTAAGGAAGAAATATTCTCCTGTGGGCTCAGAATCTTAACACACTGAGTATCAACAGCTGCCAGAAGTGGGGAGAGCTGCAGTTAGGTGCTGTTGACAGGGTGAGAACCTCCCTGACACTGCAGACCCTCTCAGCGTCTTCCCCATGTCATCACAGATGTCTCAGGTGGTGGATCCACCCGTACCTGGCCAAGAATGAACCAATAAAGTGCTTTAAATCACATCATTTGCACTTGGTCCCGCAGCTGCATTCTGCAGTGGCCTCCTTGGGGCTGGAGAGAGTTCAACAGGAGAGCACTTGTGCTGTGGAGAGTGACACACCATTCCCACTGATCATCCCACCAGCCCTGGGTGCATTCTAGCTCCATATGGATCTGAGAGAGGCCCTTGCCAGTGACTAGAAGAAAAAACTGATGCGAGAGGCCACTGTTTTGCAGCCTGTTGATGAGAATAATTTCTCTTCTTCTGGGAAGTAGGGGATGCTGTCTGCCACTTCCTGGACAACACCCGGACGTACTTCGAGGCCTTGCTGGACAAGCTCACTGACTATGCACTGCTTCACGTGGTGGTGCTTCAGTGGGAGGAAAGGCACAACAAAATCAATGAGATGTTCATGAATGATCCCAGATTTCCAGAAGCCACCTGCACAAGGAAAGGAGGAGAAAGTTTTACCTTCAGAGAGTCTCTGCAGTCCCTGCAATTCAAAGTGCTGCTTTGTGTGAAGCCAAAATACTCTGCTGAAGAGAGATCTGCTGGTTTTGTGCAAGGAGAGGGTTAAACCCATCATTTGTCACTCCCCCCCAAACAGACTTGTTCTCCAGGAATGGGGGGATTTAGCTTGCCTAGTCAGAATTTAAGCTCTGCTCCCTGTGCTAAGGGCAAAGCAAGGAGATCCAGGCAGGCAGTGGGGATCAATACAGCTCAGTGCTGTTCTGGCAAGTGCGCTGTGCTGTCTGCCAGCCTCCAGCTGCAAATACACCTTGTCTCCAAAGAACTTTCCTAATTATGGCAACAGGTCTGCTGGCTCAGAAGCTGGTTCCCTTCGCCAGGAAACCTCAAGGGGATCGCAGTTCCAATCCCTCAAAACCCCCTTGTCCCTTTCTGGCTGTGTGGGAGGTGGCAGGTGGTGTGGGTGGCTTCCTAGAACAGGCCTGGCTGCCTGTGCTGGGCTGTGGGGGCTACAGGAAGAGCTCCATGGACTCACTCTGAGGGTTTTCAAACACGGCCTTGGAGATGGCTGGCTCCAGGTCCTGCAGGCTGATCTCCTCCCGGTCCTTGCGGGCACGCCACAGAGCCAATGTCACGTTGTTGATCTGCTCCCCTCCTGCATTGCTGCACAAGAATGAGAGGCTTATCCACTTTCCACCCAGGAAAATGGTGTCTCAGGTGGCACCTGACACCCACCAGCCTGCAGAGTGCAAGCCAGCAGCTCCCAGCTGCCTGGCCCAAAATAACTCCTGTAGAGGCAGCCAAATAACATGCAGAGGAGGCTTTTTCACACTCTCCAGATCTGTCTGTTCACAGCGAGATAGCATCTCTTGGCATTTGTAGAGGATCAAGGCTTGGAGAAGGAAAGGCAAAACAAGTGTGTGCCCTGAAGTAGGTGCGACCTCTGCCCAAATGAGCAGTCGTGAGTTGCAAGGGCCCATGGAGAGGCCTCTCTCACCTGATGAAGATGAAGATGGCCTTGCGGTAGTTGGTCCCGTACACAACCCATGAGGGTCCCAGGAACGGGATGATCACATCAATCAGGCCTGGGTGCATCTTGTCCATCTCATCAAAGAGAAAGGCTGACCGTCCACAGTTTGTCAAGTTCCCTTGGATCCAGCGCTTCAAGCTTTCCTAGGAAAAACACCCACCAAGCTGTGAGGCAGCAAGATGGCGAGGGAGGCTCAAGCACCCCAGAGTAAAGGCTGAGGCAGGAGCTCAAGCAGAGCCAAAGGTGCTGAGAGCAACGTGTCTCTGCACAGCAACACTCACTTGGAGCTCAAACAGCCAGTGCCAGGGAGGCCCCTTTATTCTGGGTTTCACACAGTGGCTGTTTACCAGCTTTATTAGCCCACTATAGGTCTGTTATTACAGATTTAAAGAAGGACGCAGCACGCTAAAACTGGAGATTCAGACTCCTACAGTTCCCCACATTCCCTTCTCATTCCCGTTGTATCTACACAGCTCCCAGCTCCTGTTTGGATGCAGAAATATGTGCCTGCACCGACCCAAACCAGCTCTGGCTCTTTATCATGGCTGAAGGTACTTCCCAGCCCACACAAAACCACTCACATTGCCTGGGGGCATATGTAACTAACTGAAGTATTTCAGCCAGGAAGGGATTTACTTTTCCAAAAGCCTTTCCTCTAAGGATACAATACAACAAATAACTTCTCCAAACACCCAGAAACTATAGGTCCAGGTGTGCTGAATTCCCACTCTGCTGAGAATCTGGCATTTTGATTTCTCTCCTTTCTCAGCTTTAAGAGACAGAATGGCACCATGGAGAGTCTGGAGCCGCTGTTTGGGAGCTGTGTGCTCTGTGAGGAGGGGATTACAAGTCTAGTGATATGCAGGTTTTTACAGCCATCAGGCTGTTTGGAAAGCAATGGGAAATTTTTTGTGCCTTTCATCTAAGCCAAACACTTTTGTTTGTGCATTTAAAGAGCTGTGTAAATATTTGAGAATGAGAACATGATCAGGGCAAGGACTGCTGTGGAGAGGATGAAAGTGATAACTGAGTATATCCCAGTTACTAGTGGATCCTTCAGCCAGTGTATGGAGCCACTCACTCAGCTGTGTCTGAGAGGGGAAAACAAAGAGCTTTTATTCCTACTGCACTTCGGGAAACAGCTTGAATGCATATGTACTGAGGATCAAGACAGACATAGCCAAAATCCCCCAGTCAAGTGGCACTGCTGAGCAGTGTCCCTTACCTTGTACTGCTCTATCTGCTCAGCGTGGGGGAAATGCACTATGGGGGAGAAGTGGTGAACATAGGGACTCTGGAGCCCACTCTGGAAGAGGTAGCGGATGAGCATGGAGCTCACGTAGGTTTTGCCTGTTCCCGTCGAGCCATGGAAGGACATCACGAGGGGTTTCACTGGATTCGGGTTCTCCAGGAACTCCCTCACCCCCTTCATCACCTGCTGCCTCACCAGGGGCTGCCCCACCAGGTTGGTGGCCAAGTCAAACTCCAGACCTGAAACGAAGTGAAACCAGGACTTGGAGACCGCGGGTTGTCTACGTTCGTCCCGTCCCTGGGGGCCGCCCCGCTGGGCCCTGTCAGCCCCGGTTGCTGCACGGCCGAGAGACCCCGCTCCAGGGACGTCCCCGGGAAGGCTCTCCTGGAGATGCGCTCACTCCCGGGATCCCCTCGCCTGCTACCTCCCGACCTCGGCGGCTGCGCGCTCCCCGCCCCCGGGGGTTCCCCTGCCCTCAGACCCCCTTCCCGGCCGGCCGCTCCCGCTGACCGCGCAGGTCGGGCCCGAAGCCACACTCGCAGTCCGCCGAGAAGCCGCAGCGCAGCGCCCAGAGGCCCCAGGCGGCGGCGGGGCGGGCGGCGGCCGCCAGCAGCACCAGCAGGACTCGGACCGGGACCGGAGCCGCTCCGGGGGCCATGGCGGCCGCGGCTCCGGCACCGCCCGCACTACAGCTCCCAGCGTGCCCCGCGAGGAGGCGGGGCCAGAGAGGGCGGGGCCAGATGCGGGGTGTGGCAAGGGGGCGGGGCCTTGTCTGTATCGCCCCGCCTCCCAGCTGGGCAGGGTCCCTGTGCCCCCCCTGTGCCTCCCTGTCCCCTCGTGCCTTGGGGACCCAGGACCCCCTCACAGAGAAGAACCTTCTGAAATTCAGCAAGGGCAGATGCAGCGTCCTACACTCGGGGAGGAACAACCCCGAACACTGGTACCGGTTGGGGGCTGACACGGAAAGCAGCTCTGCAGAGAAGGACTAGGAGTCCTGGTGGACAACAAGCTGTCTGAGCCAGCAATGTGCCCTGAGGGGCAACAAGGCCAATGGGATCCTGGGGTGGATTAGGAAGAGCATTGCCAGCCGGTCAGGGAGGTGATCCTGCATCTCTGCTCAGCCTTATATATTTTTATATATATCTCTATATATAGGTGTATGTATATATACACCTAAGGGGGGTGCCAAGAAGATGGACCAGGCTCTGGTCAGTGGTGCTGCAGACAAGAGGCAATGGGTAGAAACTGATGCCCAGGAAGTTCCACCTGAACACAAGGCAAAACTTCTTTACTGTGCAGTGACCATGCACTGGAACAGATTGTCCAGAGAGGGCGTGGAGTCCACAGGGAGGTGGGACCAAATGACCCACTGTGGTCCCTTCCAACCTGAACCATTCTGTGATTCTGTGACATCACACGGTCCTCCTCAGAAGGGCTGTCGCTGGGCCACCGTGGGGTCTGGGGCCAGGTGGGGCCAGGTTCAGCATGGTGGTTCCCCCTGTCAGCCCTTCCCATGCTCTGCTCCCCTGGGGGGCTCCTTTAGAGGACACTCACAGGACAGGGGGTCCCCTTGAGGAATGGGATAAAAGTTTATTGGATGTAAGAACCAAACCCATGAGATATGTACATGTATTTACATGACAAAATGAATAAGCCTAATTATTTACAACAAGGATCATCCTTCACAAGTCTGTACATCAAGAAGTAATCGTGAAAACATATTTACACACGGGATCCAGCAGCTGTGGGCAAGACAGAGATGGAAAAAAACAAAACCAAAGGATGAGGTGAGGGGCACCATGTAGTCATGGACCTCAGCAGGGCTGGATGGTGAAGGCCAGTGCTGGCCTGCCCAGACACTGTCCCCACCCTTCAGGGTAGCTGTGTGGACCCTTGGCTTGTGTCCTGAAGAGGTGGATGGTAGATTTGAGGTGGCTGCTTTTCCTCCTTTTTGTCTCAAAATTGCCGACCTGTGCCTCTGTGCCTTTCTGGGCCATCTCTCCTCCTCCTGGTGCTGGGTGCTCGGTCCCTTCCCTTGCCCCACAACCACTGGTGGGATGCAGGCTGGGAGCTGGGGATCTCCGAGGGTCCGGGGGGGTTACAGCTCGCTGAAGCGCACTGCTGGCTCCAGCTTGTGGGACAGGGCAGTGAGGACCTTGTCGAACTTCTCGTAGCGCTCAGGCTGGCTGCTCTCAGCCCCACGGCTGCCCCAGAGCAGTCGCAGCTGGAACTCGGTGCTGAAGATTTCCAGCAGCTCTGCTCTGCCCTGGAAACCTGCAAGAGGGAGAGTCAGTCCCCTGGGATGGGATCCCCTGCACCTGTGGGATGCTCCTGGTGCTGGAGCTGCACACTGGGAATGCAGCAGAGGGAAAGGGGCTCTGCTGTCCCCACTGCTTACCCTGCAGCTTCACCTCAGCATTGGTGTGGTAGAGCCCACCATGGTGGGCCACCATCCGTGCTGCCTCCAGGTGGGCCATGACCACCTCTACGCCGTTGTCGGTGGCCTCCCAGGACTCGGGGCTTTCCGTGAGAGCCTCATCCCGCTCCAGGAGAGTCACAAGGGGTATGATGTGGGGAAAGGTGGTGTTGGTCAGTGGTGGCCCTTCTGGGGAGAGAGGCACTCTTAGGACCCTGCATGGCCCCGTGACCCTGCGTCCCCCTCCCCATCTCCCTGAGGAGTGCTCGTGTGGCCAAACACTACCATGAAGCCAGGCTGCGACCATGCTCCCAGGAGAGGCTTTAAGGCTCAGCTGGACAGAGCAGCTGCTGTGTCTATTCAATCGCTGTGCCTGGGGCCATCGCCTCGTCCAACAGCAGCTCCTCCCAGCCAGGGTTTCTGGCTGTGCTGGGAAGGGAAAGCTGATGGCTCTGCTCAGGCTGCATTTCCTGGGGCTGCAATGAGGAGCAGGTTTGCAGATCACAGGGTACTGGGCACTATAGACACATGGCTTTTCATCTTTCCAACTGGCTGCCCTGTCCCTTGGTTTGGCACTCACCGCCATGTGAGCATGAGGGTTTGGCTCAGCTGCTGGTTTCATTTAGTTATGAAATGCTTCCTTGGGAAGGAAGGGGCAAACGAGGTCAGACAGGCTCTGCCGAGTGCTGGGGCGGTTCAGCAGCCAGAGGGGAAGTGTCTGGCACTAGCTGGGAGAGGGTCAGAGCTCTCAAACAGTGATGCCGTGCTCAGACAAAAGTGGGAAGGAGAAAGCAAGTGAGACAAGGGGAGTTGCTCCTGTTACCTTTCCCTTCATTCAGGCTCTTCAGGAATGGCTTAAGCTTCTTCTCATAGAGGATCGCACCCTCCGTGTGCCGCTGCCGCAGCACCATCCAGGTCTGCTCCAGACGGGCGATCTGAAAGGAGATGGGGCACGTAGAAGGTGCTGGGGGCAGCACAGCTCACGGGCACCAGGGAGAACAGCCTGACCCTGGAGCCCTCGTCCCCAGCCTTGCACACAACAGTGCCTGCTGCTCCCCAAAACAGCCTCCTCCACCAGTGCTTGTGGCCAGAGGTGGCACATCCCTGGCACTGAGGCTGGGCTTAGGATTTCTCCCCCTGCCTGTGCCCCAGGACAGCAACTTCCCTGTGTTGCAGCAGCCTTGAAGATGAGATGCAGGGAGGGGGCAGCCGTTCCACCTCCTTTGTGCAGGCAGGAAGCAAGACTTCCCAGCTGGGCTCAATTTAAAATTGAATTTTAATCTCTTTTCATCTTCCAAAGGGAGCAGTGTGGCCCAGAGACGCTGCTGCCACAGCCTTGAGACTGATTTGTATTGTACCGGAGGGCAGATTCATTTCCTCCCAGGAACACAGCCCAGCACAAAACAAAAAGCCCAACCACCGAAAAACAATCGGATCCTGGCAGGATTAGGCTGCCTGCTCCGTGGAGGGGATTGCTCTTCCCCTTCCCTGCTTGCATCCCAGCAGATGTGGCCCCATGCCTCCTACCCTGGGCATTTTCCCCTTTCACCCATCCCAATGACTGTTGGAGCCTGCAGGACACAGGGAGAGGCATGCATTTTGAGCAAGGGGCTGAGCCCAGGCCATGAGGACTAAAGGAGTGTCCCCCTACCTGTGTCATTTCCAGGGCACTCATCACAGCTGCAAAACTGAACATGTTCCCCATGGTGCTCTTCAGCTCGGCAGCCAGCTGGATGGTTTTGTGGAGTAGGGCTGCCCGCTCCTCCGTGCTGCCTGTGCAGCCCAGGATGTCCACGGCAATCATGATGGACATAGTGTGAAACCTGCCAAGGGGTGAGACACAGAGCGGGGTCAGCACGGGGAGGGGGGATGCTCTGGGGGCTTAGACAGGGCTCCTCCTCTCCCTTCCCCCATGCCAGGTTGAGAACACCCTGGGGAGCTGGAGCAGGCCGTGCAGGGCAGCCTGGTGGGCTCATTTTGGCCGTGCTGTGCCGTACCGTTCCAGCAGGTCCAGGCGGAGCTGGTGGCCATGGGGAAGGGTGAGCAGCTCCATGCCGGAGCTCACCCCCATGAGCCGCTGCATCTCCACCGTCACACCCAATATCCGAGCGACCTGGCAAGGAAGGTGAAAGTTGGTTAGACCTTTGTTAATTGAGGAGAGGCTGAAGTGTCCTCAGGCAGCCCCTTGCCCAGCCCAGCCTCTGCCTGCCCTGGCTGATACAGCATGGCAGAGCCCAGCAGGAGTGCTCCAATGCTCAGGGGTTGCCTGATGTTTAGGGATGCACTGATCCCTGCCAACCCAGATCGACTGGAAGGCAGCAGTGCCCATCCATCCCTCCTGGCCCTGGCCGTACCAGGCAGTCCACTTTGGTGATGTGTTTGGCCAGTGTCTTCACGTCCACCTCTGCCAGCAGCTCTTTGACCTTCTTTAGCACAGTCATCTCCAGAGGTTTGTTATCCAGGGGGATGAGCAGGGACTGGAAGGCAGCAGGGTTGAAGGAGGAGGTTGTTTCCATGGTAGGGGGCACAAAGCCCATGAAGTCCAGCTCTGCTTTCAGCCTCTGCCCTGCCTCTGCTTCCCCAGAGTTGTTCTCCACAGTCCCTCTCTGTCCTCCCTCCACCTTTAGCCTCTCCACATAGCTCTTTGTTGGTAGCTGCTTGGTGTTGTGGGCTGGCCGGTCCCTGCTGATGGGTGAGGTGGGGTGCAGCTGGCAGTAGTGCCCCGTGTCCGGGTCGCTGTAGCTGTTCACAGAGGGAGACGGGGAGGCGCGGGCGTACCCATGGCAGGGAGTCGAATGGGAGCTGTGGGCAGGGTCTGGCAGAGGTTTGCTGTTGTTCCCATGGCACAGTTGGGGTTCGCTAGACCTTCTTATGACCGGAGAGGCTGGGGTGATCCCAGATGCTTGGCAGGCATGTGGCTTTAGCCGTGTGACTGTAGGGAGCAGAGGAGACACTTATCAAAGCCTGGAGATGCACACACGCATAGGGACCACAGATGCAGCAACCCAGGGACATGGGGCTCAGGGAAAACCCCACTGCCAAAACAGAATAACCTGGTCCCAGGACAGCTGCACAACGATGCAGCTGAGCACTGGCTGAGGTCCTGTTCCTAAGGTCCCCCTCCTCAGGTCCCTGCATCACAACAGTGCCAAGTCCAGGCTGACCCACAGCCCCACTGCCCCCAGAGGGATAGAGAGAGGCAACGCCTACCTGTGCTGTAGGCAGGTGATGCTGGGTTCTCAGAGATGGGGGACATGGGGGAGTGCAGGTCTTGGATCTGGTCCACGCTGACAGCACAGTTGCGAATGATGTCTCTGTGGTGGGGCAGGGACACGCTGGGGAGGGGGCAGAGGGCATAGGTTAGTTCCTTAAAGCAGGGCCTGGGCAAGCATAGAGGGGCTGGGATGAGGGTTTGCTGCCCCAACACCTCCCTTGGATCATCACCTCCTTCCACAACCACCCATAACAAGCTCATCTGGAGCAGTGAGCAGGCAGTCCCTACAGCAGCTGGGAGCAGTAGGGGTCACTACCCACTGACCCCCATAAATCAGAGACAGACCTGCCTGCAGGGACCTTGGTCCTACAGAGGAGAGGAGAGCAGAGCAACGCAACATTATGCCGTGCCAAGCCAAGGTGCTTGGGATGGGATGAGTTTGATCTGCTCCAAGGTGCTGTGCGGAAGTGAATCTAGCAAAGTCATGGATGGTAGTTTTCTAGGGTTGTGCTGCAAAGTGGTATCTAACACTGTGTATGTTACTCTGTTTCTACCTGGGAGCTCTGTTGGGCTGGTTAAGTGAACTGTTGCTCTGACCCAAAGCTTAGGAGAGCTGGAAAGTGCCTGGAGATGGGACTTGGGAAGTTGCATAACAAGCAACGAGGTCTTGGGCTGGTGGGACAGCAGTGGTGGCCTGATGAAAACACTGTGTGTCAATGGTGCTGCAAAAGATGCTGAGTGTGGGGAGGGTTGCAAGGAGTTATATCAGGTAATTCAGTGCCCTCCCTGCCGTGGGTGAGGGCTGGGTTGCTGTGATGTGGTTGGTCTTGAGCACTGTGCCTCAGCGGTGGGAGGAGGATGGGACAACAGTGGCGGTGGTAAGGGATTTGGGGAAAATGTGAGTGATGAGGAAAGACTGATGGATCTGTGCTCTTCCTCTGGAAACACATATGCTCTTCTGGAAGTCTGAGTGTTTTCCCAGCCGTAACAGTTGGTTGCCTGTTTTCTGCTGGTGCATTCTCACCCTGCCCTTGGGCTCAGAAGGTCAGGGTGGTGAGAAAGCAGCTTGACTGAACAACAGGCTGTGTCCTGTTGGAGGCAGGAGTAGATGGGTCTGCCCTTGGCTGCTGCATGTGAGGATATGTGTGTGGCTTTGCCTTCCCTGCAGGGCTCTGGGCAGCCTGGGACTGCCAGAAGTGAGCCATACAAAGGAAGTCTCCTCCTCCACCTCTGGAGAAGCCCAACTGGCCAAGGTTAATGTGAACAGCTCAGCTTTGTGAAGGCTGTGATCCAGGGTCTGTGCAGACTCCATGAGCACAGCCCCATCAGTCTCCTCCTGCCCACCAGGCTTTCAGCTCTACTTGCTAACTCCTTGCAAATGCTGAATGGAAAGGGCTCTGAAACTAAAAGGGCCATTCAAAAACAAACAACAAATGCTGTCTTGGGGTCTGGGACTGACCGTCCTCTCATGTTTGCCTGGGAAAGCTCAGCTCCATGGCTCTAACAAGCCCTGACATGCTGGTAATCCTGGACTGGGTGATTGTAAAACACTCTCTGGCTTCTGGCCTGCGATGCTAAAGTCATGTCTGCTCACTGGGCGTCTGCTGTGGTAGCTCAGCATGGCTGGCAGCCAGCCTGGGAGAAAACCCCAGTTCCAGCTGAGTACTGGTTCTTTTCCTCATGCCTCCGCTGGTCTCTTTCTTCCATCCCTGATCCCAAACCTCTACATCTAGAGAGCAGTGACTGAGCATGCCGTGCCTCATTCCTGAGGCTGATCCTCTGCTCAGCTGAGCTGGGATGATACTGCATGCTCACCTGGTTGGGCACCCCTCAGCCCTGGTGATCTTGTCTGCGGTCAGACCGTCTGTCATGGTGATGCTCCTCCTCTTGATGTGCCCTCCTTTCTGGGTGGAGGGGCTGTGGGGTCCCCCATGCTTCCCGTTGGCCAGCCCGTAGCTGGCTTCCAGGTAACGCAGGGGGAAGGTGCGGTTGATGGGGCAGTAGATGATGGCCCCGCTCTGCTCCGAGATGGCCTTGCGGTTGCCCACGTAGAAGCGGACAAGGGCAGGCACGTTATCAAAGCTCTCTTGCTCAAAGAGGTACTGGACATGGGTATGGCCATCACTGGACTTGACTGTCACCTTGTTGATCTTGAAGTGCAGCGGCTCGTTGTGCCAGCGACACGTCAGCACGTAGTCGCCCAGGCTGGTGAGTGAGTCACGGATAAGGAAGTCGCCATTTCTCTGCACAAGGCTCTCGGACACCTGTCAGGGGGACAGGGCACAGCTCAGCCACGGCCACGCTGGATGGACCACGGGGCATGAGTGGATGCTCTGCTGGGCTGTTATTTGGGACACTGTTTTTTCCCCGCACCCCTGGCTCTGAGCCATGGGAAGGCAATTGCTGTAGCAAAATCAGGCAGCTCACAGCCAATGAAGCCCTTGACCAGAGGTTTCCCAGGAGGACAGGCTAGTGGTTCTGTGTGGCCTCAGAATGCTCTCCCACAACATTCCAAGTAAAGGGTGTCCAGAGCCACCCACCTTCCCCATCTCACCTCCCGGGGGATGCGGCCGTGGTACCAAGCATGGCTGCGCAGGTCAGTGCTGCTCAGCTTCAGCTCCTCTTCCAGCTCCTTGTGAAGCTTTTCTGGTGATGAGTCAAGGATGTATTTCTCCTTGGAGAACTGTACAGGAGAAGAGAGAGTGTCAGGCAGTGCAGCAGTGCAGGGACTGGGGAGGGAAGGGCTGGCAGAATCCCCACTTGGGGACTGTGGCACCTGCCAGGAGCACAACTGTCCCCAAAAGCCAGGTAACTCAGCTGTGTGTGAGGATTACTGCTTGTGGCAAAGGATGTAGTAATGTGCCTGTTGATGGGCAGGTCCTGTCATCAGGAGCACTTGGAGGGTCTCCTGGTGGCATGTCCCTATTGTGCCTGGCTATCCTGTGCCTGGTGTGCTGCCCCTCTGCCCCAACTAAGAGCTGAGTGTGGCTGGGCAGGAGAAAACCTGCCTCAGCTCCCCCTTAAACATCTCTGGGGCTGAACTGCCATGGGAAGCACTCTTTCAGGAGGAAACCTGCATTATTCCTCCTCCTTTGAACATCTACGACAGTTCCCCTTTTAAAGGGTTAACTCACTGTGTTTAGCCTCCTGGCAGCATAAATAGTAATGACAAATGTAAAGGGAACCTTCTGCATCAAAATCAGCTTTTAGAAATTAGCTTTCCCCAGCACTGGCGCACTTGAGCCTGGAGGATGCAATTTGCCCCCTCCCTTCCCCTGGAGAGATAAGGGGTGATGGCATCACATCTCTGTTGGCTGGAGCCTGCCTGCCTCTCCTCCCTGCCTGCCGCTGGGCCAGCATTCCCAGAGGGCAGCTGCTAGCATGGTGGAGCCAGTGGATGACTGGGGAGGTGAGCACAGGTTTGGGGTTCCCGTGTGCCTCGCATGAGGCTGGTTCTCCTGGCTGACACAGTGGCTTTAGGATGCTCCTGCTGTGGTACCAACACAGCTGCATGGTGGAGCAGGGCCTGGGAGCCAAGACTCTGGGGTTCCCTCCATATCCCAGATGTGTGCTGTCCTGAGAGGGGGATATGTGCCTCCCATGGACTAAGAAGCTTGGATGGGGCTACTGGGGTGTCCTGTTCCTCTGCCCCCATGAGCAAGGGTGGCTGGGCGGCCTGGCTCACCTCCGGTGGCAGTGCCAGCGTGAGGAGGCAGCGAGGGCTGACCCAGCTCCTTGGTGCCTGTCGGGGCAGGATTCTGGTGGTGTCTTGCAGGATAGGCATGGGCTTGAAGCCCTGCTGACACGGCTCTGGCACTGCCAGAGGAGCAGGCTGACACTCGTGGCTGGCTTTGTGGGCCAGCTGTTCCCCAGAGCATAGGGGGCTGCAGCCCCATGCCAACACATCAGGGCCTTGCCTTGGAGCTGACCTCTGCCCAGTGCCTCATCCACTGTGTCCCGTATCGATTCCCTCTGCTCCTCTACTGGTTGTGAGCAAGGGAAAGTGTAGAGCATTGTGCTTCTCTCCTGCCTTGTACCCATTGCTCTTGTGGCATTCCTGGGACCCCACAAAGTCCCTCAGCAGGACCCTGACCCCAGGTCTCTCCTTCCCCGGAGGACATATTCCATCCCTCTTGGTAGCTGCATTCATCCACCAAACCAGGCAGAGATCCTGTCCTGGGGATCCTGACCCAGCCTGGGGAGATGGAAGGAGGCAGTGGCAAAGGGCCTGTGCACTACTGTGCTCTCCAGTGCCCTCACCAGCCTGGACCTGCCCTTATTCCTCCCTTCCTAACTCCTGTCAAGTCAAAGGTACTGGGAGAGTGGAAGCAGCCTATGAAAACAGTGTGGATTGAACTCTGACTTGCTCATCCAACCATGTTTATTCTCCCTATGAGAGGGTCCTGTTGACTGGAGCTGCAGGGATTGTCCCCCCTGACCAAGGGCTGCAGGGAGCTGAGCACTTGCTGCTGCTCTGGGCCCTCCTGGAGACAAAGCCACCCAGTGCTGCTGAGCCCGATTAAAAATAAATGGTAGCTGGCGGATGCTGCAGGGGTCCAGCTGCCTCCTGGGGGGCCCAGGCCGAGCAGATGCTGTTTCCATGGCGACAAATCCATTGCCACAGAGCAGACCTGGCTTGGCCGAGGGATGGTGGGGGACCCTCGACTGCAGCACCCTCTCTGTGACACAGGTCCCCCCAAACTCTGCTGTCTGTGGAGGTGAAAGCCATCAGAGCTGAGCTGGGAGCAGTTTGGATGACAGCTCTCCCCCCACCACCCCTGGAGCAGGGATTAGTGCCTGTTCTGCTCAGCATTGTACATCTGGGTTTTCCTCCAAATCCTCCCCATGCAAATGTGCAGGATAACAAAACCACAAGCCCAGCTGAGCAGTGCCCGGTGTCTCCAAGCCCAGATTTGGGCAGCAGCTGGCTGGCATACATTCCAGGAGCCATGAGCAAAGCTAGCAGGAGAGAACAGGAGGTTTGGGAGAGGCAAGGAAGGTTTTACATCTTGCAGATAGGGGAGGGAGCCCAGTTGTGAGCAGAGGGTGTCAGGAGCCACCTTCTCCAGCCATGTGGAGGGCACTGTCCCTTCAGCTCCTTGGCTGGGCAGTGAGATCCCACCTGATTTGCAAGACCACCAAGAAGCCACTGCTTGGAGTGATTGTGAGGCTATAATGGCTGGGGAGGCAGCATGAGACTGATCACGGGGAACCCTTTTCCTTGGTGTGTTGCGACTGAAACTGGTCCTTGTTGCAAGTCTCTCATGCTATTCCATGCTATTCATGCTGCCAAAATCAGCTGTCTGCTCCGCCATCTGTGTGGGAACTGGGCTCCCCACAAGCCCTTGGTGCAAAAGACCCCTGTGCTGTGGAGGGACGCGTTTCCTCCTGAGCCCCTCAGCAGCGCTTGAGTTTCCTCCACTCCGTCGGGAGTGTGTCTCAGAGGAGCCCGGCTCGCAGGCTGCCAGCTGGCCAGGTGCCGAGGCGCTGGCAAGGCCTGGCATGGCCCGGCATGGTGAGGCGGCGTGGGCCAGCCGGGCACTGTCAGGAGCGTGTAAGCGGATGTCTGAGTGCCGTGCTGAAAAGGCACTGCTTGGCGCTCTTGGCCGTACCAAGGGAACGTCTAAAGATGCACGGCCCCGTGTGAGGTCTTGCATACTAGTGGGATGGGTGTGGGGAAAAGCCTGGACTCCTATTAGCATCTGGCTGGAGTGAAGAACCCCAAGGCCTCTTCCAGCTGAGCAGGAAAAAATGGGGATCAGAGCAGTTCTCCAAATCAGCCGCACCAGACAAACCAGCTCAGAAGCTGCCAGAGATGATGCCAAGCTTTGCTTGAGGAATCCCAACCAGCAGCCAAACTGGCTTGGCTGGAGAAAGGAGAGTGCCCCGATGGGCTGTTTCACAGTCCTGAGGCTGGGGAATCCTCTGGAGCAGCTATGCAATGGGGCAGCTGCCATGAGAAGGCAGTTCCTGAGGCTCTCCATCCCTGTCTGCTTCCCTGACTCTCAGTGCTGCTTTCTTGATGGAGGAAGCGCTTCCCAGTTGAGTGGCAAGGACTGGAACTGGTGTGGAAGGGCAAGAGCTGCAGGGATGGAGGGTGCTGATGCCTGTGGTATGTGTAAAACAGTGGCTGTCACTCTGCCTGCTCTAAGGAGAGCTTCAAAGGCTGGCATTTGGCTTTCTCTCCTTGCAGAGGTACTCTTATGAAACTGGAGTGATTTCCATTCTGCTTTCCTGCTCTCCCCTCCCAGCCTGGAGGAGTTGCAGATGAGGATGAAGTCAGCTTGGAGAGCAAGGTGTACTCACACCCCACCCTGTTGATAACATCTGACTAACCCCAAGGCACCAAGCGCATCTGTTCTCCCTCCTGCTCATGCTGCCTACACTGTGCTGGGACCCTCGCTAGGGAAATCTCAGCCCCTTCTGGAGTTCTCCACCCCTGCTCTGGCTGCTGGAGCAGCTCTGGGGCCTGGGAGGCAGAATTGTGAGGAAATGGAATAACAAGCCATTGGGAACAGGTGTTTGGGGAAAGCCACAGACTCACGTGAGGGGTCTTCTCTGCTTCCTCCACACCTGGCAACGGGCTACTTCAGTGATGTATTTTGGAGCAACCATCCTTGCTGAGCATCATGGCAAACCCAAGAACCATTCTGCCTGTCTGATGCAGGACTGCTGCACTCACCAGTCCAGGTACCACCCAAAAATGGTTACTCCACCTTGCACGACCACAAGAAAATCCCACCACAAATAACCCCCAGGTTGTTATGGGCTTAGTCTCAGTCTGCATGTCCTGCTGTGAGCCAGTCTGTCCTGCTGATCTTGACATCCATATGGAAAAGAAATCACTTGTTCCTCTGTCCTCTCTTGCAATGACTCTAGGAACCTAAACAGCCTCTGAGAAGGCATCAGCCTATCTGCCCACCCCATAGGTGACTGAAGGCATCTCTTGGGTATGTCACATCTCCATTAGTTCCCACTAAAGGCAGATCTCAGCTCAAGATCTTTGTTCTGGAGTTCAAAGCCCTTCCTAAGACTAGTCCTGGCCACCCTCATGATCTCCTCTCCCCTTGCCTATGCTCCTTTGTGGCAGCTCTGGAGAAATTCTGTCTTGCTGGCAGGGGTGGGGTGCAGCTGGCCAGGAACATCTGGGTGCTCTAAGGTGGGACAAGCATCCCAGGTTGTGTGGCAGGGTGGTGGAGTATGCTGCTACTGCTGCCCTGGGGGAGCAGGTCTCCAATGCAGTGATGGTGTGTGTGTATATACACATTTCCATCCATCTGTATATTACTTATCTCACTCCAAGACAGCAGCAGCGGCTGCTGCTGCATCCCTTTTCGGAGCTGCTATTGGCCAGAAATGATGTCAGTGCTTCCCAGGCTGGGTGCACCGCCATTGGCGGTGAGCAGGGATGCGGCTGTCAGCTGGAAGCGCTCCAGTCATTCATGGGGACTTCAGTGTGTGTTTGCTGGGCACGCTTGGACACAAATAGATGGTGAAAGATCTGGCAGAGCCAGGTGAGCACTTAGGGCTTCACTTTTAACTCTTTCTGGGGTCAGGATGGAGTGCCCTTCATCCCCTCTCACATCCCTGCACGAGAGCCAGAAGCTCACCTGTCTCTCCCTTGTTCTGGCAGCAGCTGGCTGAAAACACCCACTTACCCCCTGCAATGTGCAGCCCAAGGGCATGTCCCCGCGTTGCTCAGTGGCCTTTGGACAACTGGAAAAAGCTCTGCTGCTTTTCCCTCTTCACCCCCACTAGCAATCAAAATCCCTGGCTTTGCGCTGAGATCAGCTGCAATCATGACAAGACTTGAAATGCTGCTTCTGGGCTCCCTCTTATCCAGAATAATCTCTAAAGCTCGGCACCTACCTCACTCAGCAGGAGTACTGAATAAGACTGCCAGCTCTCTTGGCTGCCGGCTCCCTTCTAACTTGCAGTACACTACAGCTCGTGCTTCAGACCAGAGCTTGGCTCCTCCAGTCCTAAACACCTTTACTCTCGAACTCAGTAAAGGAGGGAACCAATTCCCCCCATGGCCCCTTGTGCGAATGACAGAGTCCAAAAATAGGACACCTAGACTCACACCCGGACAGTGGCAGTGCTGGAAGCACCACAGGACAGGTGACAGATGGATCCCAGCTTTCTCCCACCAGTCAGACCTGTGCAGTGCAGCACAGAGATGGAGACCCGGGCCAAGAAGCTGCGTGTTCATCTGGGCTCGATCTCCCTCCTGTGCTCAGTGATGCTCCGGGCACATGCCACCTTTTGGGGGATGCTAAATGCTCCCCTTCATGAGGTCTGCTGCAAGTGAGGGCTCCCTGCAGAGACTTTTCTGCCTGTCAAAGCGCTGGTCCAGGGGGAGGTGGTGGCTTTGGCTGCGTGGCCCTGGCTGCAGAGGGGCCGAGCTCTGCTCCCCGACCCGCTGCTCGGCTCACCCCGCGCTCGCTGCCCTCTCATTGAGCGCGGCCGGCACGCTGCCCGCACCAGCTCCGTGTGAGCAGGGGCACCGCAGGGCTCTCCGGGTCGGAGCAGCCCCCGGCGGGTGCGTGGCCGGGGGTACCCCGTACGCTTCCCCTCCACTGCCCCCGCCACCTTCCCCACGCGTGCGGGTCCCACCGCTGCCCCCGCTCACCTGCACCTGCATGAAGGAGCCGCGGTAGAAGCAGCAGGCGGCCGCGGACAGGGCGCTCCACAGGCTGCACCGCTCCGTCATGGCGCGGCGCGCCCGGCGGGGGCTGCCCCGGCCCGGGCTGCACCGCCGCTGCCTCCGCCGCCGCCGGGCTTCAATTTCAGCCGCTTCCCCGATTACCTCATCCCTTGTCGGCGGTGAGGGGCGGGCACGGTGAGGCAGCTCCGCCCCGGCCCGCCCCAAGGGACCGCCCCGGCTCCGGGGAACCGGGGAAGCGGCACCACGGGGGGAAGCGATACCCCGGCTGTCTGCGCTCTGCGCGGGGGAACTGGGAACCAGCTCCACCGAGGGGAACCTGCGCTCTCATGCCACAAAGGGAACCAGCATCCCTGAGGGGATCGGGCACCCCGGCTGCCTGTGCTCTGAGGGGAACTGGGAACCAGCTCCTCCGAGAGGAACCGGCAACTCCCATGTCGCAAAGGGAACAGGCATCCCTGAGGGGATCAGGCACCCCTAAAGGGAACCGGCAATCCTATGTTGCAAAAGGAAGCAGCATCCCTCAGGGCATCAGACACCCCGGCTGCCTGTGCCTTGAAGAGAACCGGCACCTCTGAGGGCATCGGGCATTCCTGAAGGGAACCGGCACCCCGGCTGCCCGTGCCCTGAGTGGGACTGGTTCCTCTGAGGTGCCTCAGCTCCTCAGAAGGGAACAGACACCCCTGAGGGGAATCAGCATCCCTGGCTGCCGGTGCTCTGAGAGAAACTGGCTCCTCTCAGGGGATCAGACACCCTGAGGGAACCCAGCACCCTTTTTCTCCCCATCCCAAATCTGCCTGCTCTCCCCAGTGATGCCTGTGGCTCAGGGACAGCCTTGTCCCCTCTTGCCCATCCTGTCTTCCTTCACCCTTACATGGGGATACCTTTCTGGGGGATACACCAGTGCCCACCTCACATGGCGGGGAGCCGGCTGCCTGTTTCCTGTGTAGGCTGTCTCCGACTTGTGTTTAATTAAGGCTCTGCTTCGGTTTAATTAAGGCCACAGTATCACGTATGGGATGTGCAAAGCAGCACTGATGACTCAAAGCATTGCTCCAGCCTTGACTCTTGAATAAATCCCCCAAACCCCTGCCTGAACCTGCTGCTGGCAGCTGCTCTGTGCTGGGGATGGGCAGGGGCTCCCTCAACCCCAGCAGTGACAGGGACCTACACTTCGCTGTTCTCCCTCCACGTCTGTCCTGCATCGCATGGCCTGGATTTGGCTGTGCTTCGGTAACTGGGGGCTTCATTCTCCCATCTGCAAAGCGTGTCCTGGCCCAAGGACCCCCATGCCTCCCAGGTGACACTGTGACCTTGGAGAGGCATTCCTGCTGCCACCGACCACAGAACCCTGCAACCTTCCTGCTAATTAATTCAAACAAGCCCCTCACATTCCCAGGCAAGGAGACAGCATCCGAGCCTGATGAGATACAGGTCCCTGCTTGAGCAAGCAGCTCTATCGCGCAGAACAAAGAGCTCAGAGGCACTGGCTGGGCTCTCACTCTGCCCCTGGTTTTGCAGGGGAGAGAGGAGACAGGAGAGCAGCACGGCTGAACAGCAGGACAGGGCTGAGGCATGGGAGAACTGGTGGCAGCATGCAGCCTGCAAGCAGGGAACATGGGGCAGCAGGTGCTCACGGGCTCCATGGGTGCCTGCAGCCACACCAGCATGGGCAGGGAGCATGGACTCTCCTCCTTGCCTCCTGCCTCGGGCTGAGGGACAGAGCAGATGGCACTGTGTAGGGACATGCTGCTCCAAAAAGATGCAATGGTGAATCATGCTCCTGACACGGCTTCTCCCCTGTGATGGGCTCCATGGTTTCCTATTGCAGCATTCACCGACGAGTGAGCGGGAGCTGCATGGGGTGCTGCAGGGTGAAGTCCTCCAGCTGTGCCTGTGCTGCCCCTCCTCACAGGGAAGCTGAAAATCCCTGACTGAGCTCTCATGAGGATGTGTGACAGCTCTACTGGTTGCTGCTCTCCTGAAAGGTAGCTTTCTGCAGCTCCTTCACCTGCACAAAGGCCAAAGCTGGGCTGGCTGGGATGTTGAAATAGAGAGCTGGACGTGCATATCCCCAGGCAGCTTGGAAACACCGGCCCTTAGGCTATTACTAAAGCACATTAATTACCAAGTGCTTATTGATCCTGGCTTTCCAACCCTCTCTAGCTCCCGGTTGCACCTCTAATCAGGCCAGGCTTGGTGATAGGAGCACCAGCCCTGGCCATTTTGCAGCTGAAGCTCAAGGGCTGATGTTTGGCAGATCCTTGGTGCACACCTGGACACAGACCTGTCTGTCAGCCTTTGCTCATGAGGGCTTTGCAACACATCCTCTCCTTCTTCCGGACTCTCCCCTTCACCGGCTCTTTTCTTCCTGTTTTTTCTTTGCTCACCCCTCACCAGTATTTCCCCTCTGCTTGTTTCCCTCTCAGCTATATGGACCAGTGGCAGATCCCAGCCCCATCCTCCCTTGCTCCACAGGCAGGCACAGCAGCCTCTTTCCTAGCCTGAGTCCCACAGGACCTGGGGCTGAACACTGCTGGGTGCTGAGCACCCTGCAGCTGCACGGGCTGCCGGCCAGGCACGGCGCCTGCAATCAGCTGGAGTGTCCCTGTCATCCCGGTCACTCACACGCCAGATAATTACTTATCTGACTAAAATAGCTGCTGTCACTGCAGCCATCGGTTGCTTCTCTGACCAAAGGGAAGCAGTGGATAAATCACAGCCCATGGGCTGTTTCTGGACACCATGGGGATGGATGAGAAATAAAGGCCAGATAGCTTAGGTCCGGGATCTGACTGGATGGTAGGGAATTCTCCTGGCTCACCAAAAAGTACTTGATCCCAAAGGCAGAGCCATACCCTTTGCTCCCCACCTGTATTGTTTTAGTCTATTAAACCATGACCCGTAAAATGTGCCCATCTCTGAGTGCACACACTGACAATGCCAGGGAAAACACCCCAAACTATCCTGTTCCTCCCTTCACCCCTCCTTGCCCTCACAGGACTTGCCTGTGCAAGCAGGAGTTTTTCTGCACATCCTGAGGTCCCCATACCAGGGCCCTTCCCTGCAGAGGCTGGTGTATTGGCTTTGCAGGGGAAAATGAACTACATCACAGCCAGACCCAATACACCCAGTCAGAGCTTTGTTGTCCTGGCACACATCCCACTTCCAGCCCTGTGAGCTCCCATTCTGCCAGTCCCACATGGCTTAAGGGCACAGAGAGGAGAACATCCTACTCAGGGGATCACTCTGCTACACGTCAAAAACCTCATCTGACCGCAGTGCCCAGAGGCTGCCAGTTGCCAGACTCGGTGTGTGGGGTCCTCATTAGCCCCAGGGATGGACACGCAGGGAGGTGACCCCTGTTAGAAGCAGCAGATGAGCTCAGGGTCCAGCCAGCTCTCTCCCAAGCTTGCCAGTTGGTGCTGCCACACAAATGAGGGTTCCCACATTTCCATGTCTGGCTACAGCCATCAGCAGGAGCCCCAAGTCCAAAAGATGAAGGTGCAGGGCTCTGTGCTAATTAGACCACTCAAGCTGGGTACCTCAAGTCACTTCTCAACACCCACATCCGCCCAGTGACTGACTAGATTAGATCCCCACTGGGGAACTGGACTCAGGAAGCTCCAACCCTCCTTAAACAAACACCCCAAAGGCCATGGCATGGCAGTGACCACCCTGTCACTTCAGTTGGTTTCAATGCTCCGTGCCCAAACCTCACAGCATCCCTGCCACCACTCCTCTGTGCCTGCCTGGAGCCCCACTGTGCCAGCAGCCTCCTGCAAAAGGGCCGCTCTCCTCCAGAGCCAGGCGCCTCACTAATGAATTTCTGGCCAGACATGAAGAGTCCTCAGGAATGTTAATAGTTTGCTGGAGGATAAGCAAGAGATTTGGAGAGATTTACACCAACTTTCATGTGACAGCCATGAAAGTGGCTCAAACCCTTCGGTTTCTTTATGTGAGGGTGGAGGGAGGAGGCTGCGTCTGTGGGCGTTTGCAAGTATCCGGGAACATGAAATGCAAGCGGCTCCTGTGGGAACAGCACTGGAGGGGACCACATAGGGTTTGTGTCTCCTCTGTCTTCCCTGGCCTTACCAGAAATATCCTCCAGGGCCAAAGAGAGAGTCCAGAGGGGAGGAGGGGTGCAGAACTGAACACCCTGCTGGTGTAAGACCTGGCTACCATTCCCTCTCCACCCCTGGCACCCAACTGGGACAGGCTGTGATCATGCTCCGTGTCTTACCTTCACGTATTCACTGCCAGACTCCAGGCCATCATGGTGGCTAAAAGGAAGAGGAACAATAAAAACACATAAGTAAAGGGCAGTGAGTTGTGACATTCAGGTCACAGGAAGTGGTGGCACAGCTGGGGGAGCCGGGGTCTGTGCCCCTTGTCTTGCCACGGTGCCAAGAGCATGGCCATGGTTCTGGGAGAGGTTCCCAGGGTCCCAGCAGTGTTCCTGCCTGCTCTGTACCCACTCTCAGCACAGGGCTTATCCTCCCTAATGCGATCAGGGGAGAATGACGCCTTTTTAGAGGATCTCTCCCCAAATCGGCTTGGGACCGTGTGAGCTGAACCAGGGAAACCCAGCAGCCAGGCCGGGGTCCCCACAGGTCACAATGCTGGGGGATACATGCCAAGGTGGGGGGCCCTGTGTCCTGTTCCCTAGCAGAGCTGCATTCCCAGTAGGCAGCTGTTGGGACACGCCATCCAGATTTCTGACTTTATCTATGGCTTTGTGTGACCCTACAGAATTCAAACTCCTACCAAAGCTAGGCCTGAACTGTGATGTCCTGACTGGGACTGCTTTTCACACTCTTACAGGTCCATGTATGTGTCTGTATGGAGGCATCCCAGGGGAACAACAGAGAGTTCAAAAGGAGAGAGGCTGTAACAGCCTGAGCTGGGATGTGCTACCTTTAGGTCTCACTTTTCAGAATAAAATACAAAAATCCAGATGTCTTTAACCAGAATCCAGAACCCATTGCCTCCTCAGTGTCAAGCTTCAGTATGGACATCCTGCTGTTTGCCAAGGTCACCTGCCTGAGCACAACGCAGCAGCAGGGGCCTGGGGATGGCAGGCTGCCACACCAGGACAGGCAGCTGTAACTAAGGAATAACCAAATCCAAGGGCATCATAGACCTGGCATGTCCCTTCCCTGCCAGGAGCCACTTTGTCAGACACATACTGGGAACTGCTGAGGGTCCTGCACACAACCTCCCCCTGGGACCTGCACTGGTAGCAACCCTGGAGAGCCAAATTCCTCCTCTGTGGGCTCTTTCCAGGTTGAGGGTGGTGCCTGGTGGCCTCCCCAAAGGGAAGCAGGGATAGCAGAGGCAACCACTGTCAGACGTTTTTCCACTGGACATCCCCTATGGCATTACAGTGGGTTGTGACAGGGTCTACATGAGCCCCTCGTAGTGTTCAGCCCTCCAGAAGACAATTCCCACTTCTGGAACCCTCAGAAGTCTTTAAAAAACGTGTGGATGTGGCATTTAAGGACACGGTTTAGTGGTGAACATAGGAGGGCCAGGTTGACATTTGGACTCAATCTTAGTGGTATTTTCCAACCTTAGCGATTCTGTGATTCTCCAAGCCCACACTGCAGAAACCACATCCCCTGGTGTCCAGCCTGGGAGGGGAAGAAGGGGCTGGAAATCAAACCCATACTTTTTTGGAGGTGAAGAAAATAGCAGAGCATTTGGGAGCAGGGATGGATGCAGACTCCCCTGGGCAGCTGTGGGCTGCCTGCCCGCCCCGGCACTGCCTCTCCAGCCTGTTTGCCCTTCACACACCGCAGAGCTGCCTGGTTGCTGCAAGAGGCGTGAGAAAAACCGGCAGGAGGATGGGGGGCCTCTGGGCAGGAAGTCGGGAGCATGGGAGCAGCTGGGAGACGCTGCGAGGGCCTGGGCAGGAGAGGCCCCTGTGCCGGGGAAGGGCAGCAGCTGGGACCTCAGCCCCCCTGGTTCTGCACATTCCTGGAGGAAACAGCATTTTTGGGGGCAGACTAGCGCCTGGGAGAAATTCCAGGGCTGCCTTTGGAGTGCAGCCATGGCTGAGCTGCTGGGACCCGGAGCTACAGCAATGGTACTGGGGAGTGGGGGTTTGGTGAGGTGGCTGTTCCCTTTGGGCTTGGGAAGGCATCACCATGACTTGCAAGTGTGCCAAGCTCCAGGCTGGCTGCTGGGAACAGTCCAGGAGGATCCTGTGGGTCCAGCCCTGGTTTGAAGCCCAGGGTCTGCCTGCCTTGGGACACTGGTGCAGGCTGTACCCCAGGGGAAGCAAATTTGGGCACCTCGTGCCTCAGTTTCCCCCTCTGTAGAGCTGCCTCCAGGGAGGTTTTGGCTGGCAGTGCTGCCAGAGGGGTCTGCAGGGAGTGTCAGGCAGTGGCTGTGGGAAGCAGCATTTCCCGTGCCTCAGGCACAGCCGTGAACACAGGGAAACCGAGTCATGTCTGCCCTGTGACCTGCCAGCGGTCATCTCCCGTTAGTCAGAGTGTCTCTGCTGGAGTCACAGCCACCGCCTTGCTCTGAGCCGCTCCACAGGCTGGGTGCCACTCCCTGTCCCACAGCAGCACGATTTCCCCCCCTCACAGGCCTGATTCTGGGAAAGCCCTCCTGCGTATGAGCATCCTCAGCCCCATCCTGTCTTGGGGACTGTCCCTACCAGAAATACTCTGAGGGGGCAGGTGAAAAAGTGCCCCAGGGCCATGTTTGCTCTCCCCCAGGGAACACGCTGCTGCCACGGCCTGGCAGGAACAGACTGTCCCCATCCCCAGGGATGTGCCTGCGCAGGAGGAAGGGCTGGGGCGCAGCATTATCCCGGTCCCACTTCCTCCCACCGGCCCGCAGCAGGGCCTGGCCTTGGGATGGCTCTGGCAGACGGCTCCTCCCTGAACCAGGGGCTGTGGCAGTGGCTCTGGGTTAGAGTGTTGAGGGGAGGAAATAAACCTGATGCCAAGACCTGCTCTGGTCACTCTTGTGCCTCAGTTTCCCTGGCAAGCAGCAAGGCTACACCTATCACCAGGGAAGCCACACAGGATGCAAAAAAGCATTTGGCCCCAAATTTTTGGGACCCCGAGTCCCCATTCCCCAGATTCAAGACACCCAGGTGACCCACCCATTTTCCACTGCTGCTTGGTTCCCAGCCATGCTGGCTTGGGATCTAAGTAATTTCTGGGAGGCAGAGGATCTGGGTGAGCCCTCTGCACCCTCCTCGAGGACTCTCTGCCACTGCTGGGGCTCTGTGCTCACCGAAGGATGTGGCAGTGCCACCAGCCCCCCAAACCTCCGAGCCTCTGGCCCTCCGAACTGGCCACAGCCCCTGGCGCCGGGTCTGCTGTGATTTCAGCAGCTCTTTCCTTGAGCAAACACCACCACGGGCTGGGGGCCTCGGCACCCGAGCAGCGGCTCCGGCATCTGCGTCCAAGTTTCATGCCCGCCCCAAGCAAAGCCCCTTCCCAGCCTCTCCCTCCTCATCCCCTCCGCCGTGCCGGGGTCCGAGGGATGGCCGGGAGGACGGGACCCCTTACCTGCCCTGTCCCAGGGTGGGAAACCTCCTGCCCAACGCTGTCATTGGCCCTGCGGGATCTAGCAAGCGCCTCTGCTCCGGGATGGGGAGAAGTTCTCCCGCTCGCTCTCCCGCCTTGCACTGAGCGTCGGGACTTCGGGGCGCGCAAGGCGGTGGCGGACCCTCCTCCTTCCCGTCCCAGCCCTCCTCCGGCCCTCCCTTCGCGGCCGGCAGGAATGTGTGGCCGGCACAGCCCGGCTCCCACCGCCGGCACGAATTTCTCCTCCTCACCCCGCTAACCGGGGCCACTCGGACCTCCCGAACGCTCGGTGTAAGGAAAAGGAGCCCCCGGGCCCTGGGCGGTGCAGAGGGAATAGGGACATCAGGGGCCGCTTGAATGCAGAGAGGAGAGTCAGGCCAGGGAGAGGGGGAGAAATGTTTTCGGGAAAAATTTGGAGTCGCCTTTGCCTGTGTCCCCAGTCCCACACACCCTGCTGGGCTGGGGTTGCATTTGGCCCCTTATGCCCAGATGCCCGGGGGCTAAAAATCCCTCTGGTTGATTCTGCGGTCACAAAAAATCCACCCGTCATCTCAGAGGNGGGCGGGGGAGGGGGTTGTGCTCAGAGTGGGGATTTACTGGCAGGTGATGAAATGGGGACAGAGTGTCTGGTTTCAGGATTTGCCCCTGTGCCTTGGGAGAGGCAGTGCTGCTCGGGAGAGGGGGAAAGGATAGAGGGGGTGGAAAAGAGAGTGAGAAGCGGAGGAGGCTGTAACAGTGCTGATGAGAGCTCTCCGCAGCAACACATCCTGGTGCTGGAACGCAGCCGCCGCAGGACAAAGAGATGCCGGGGCAGAGCGGGGCTGCGAGACGTTTCCACCCCGTCCGGAAACAAGCGGGAGCAGGAATCCCACAGGAAACCTCGTTCCCATGGAGCCGCTGACCTGACCATGCTCCAGCTGTGTCCCACCGGCCAGGTGCATCCCGCTGACACTGTGGGCACGGGGGGACATTGCAGTGACCCTGTTGTGTCCCAGCCCCCTCCTCTTGCCCTGGAGGGGCAAAAGGGGGGGGTCATAGCAGAAGGCAGAGCAAACCTCAAAGGGCTATACCTGTCTGGGGAGATCTTGTCAGGATGCTCTTGTCCCTTTTCCAGCAGATCCCCGTCAGTGGTCTCTGCTCCAGCTGCTGCGTCAGGGCTTGTGGTTTGGCTGGGGTTTGGAGCCAGGCTGGAGCTCGGTGCCTCTGTCCTAGGGCAGGAGACATTCCCCACAGGCTCCTGGTCTGTCCCGGCCATCGCTGCCTCCAGGGTGTCCCCATGCTCAGCCTCTTCCTCCTCCTGCTCTGCTTGTCCGACAACCGAGGGTGAGTCTGTGCCTGGGCCGGGGGTGCTGGACATCTCCGGGCACTTGAGGCTGGGGAGCTGGGCTCTCTGGGGGGTTTTGTTGTTGGGAGCCCCTTTCTCCCGGCAGTTCTGGCTACTCTTGTCTTTGCCCAGGCTCTTCCCTGCCTTGCCCAGAATCAGCCTGGGCATGGTGCCCATGTGGCTGTACATGTCTGATGACCGGGCGTAGGGGCCAGGGCTCTTGGGCATGGTGTTGAGATCATCCTGGATGCTGTCAAAGGGCTCCCCTAGGAAGCCATGGGGAGGTGGCAGATGTGGCCTGAGACGCTCGGGAGAGCTGGGGACCACAGACATGCGCCGGAAGGTGAAGGAGCGGGGGATGCTGCTCAGGCTCCCAAAGCCTTTGAACTTGAAAAACTCTGGCAAGGAGAAAGGAGTGATGAGTGTGGGGTTACTGCTGGCACGGTGTGATGACGGGGAGTCCCAGAGCCCCTGGTCCTGGGTTTGGGTGGGCATGGGGCACTGTGCAGCCTGGTGTCACCCTGTTACGCCCACATCTGCAGTCCCAGCTTGGCATGACATCCCTGTGGTCTGGGGTGTATGTGATGCTGCTTGAGGCATCTCTGCTGGGAACCTGGGAACTCTGCCCTGGTCCCTTGGGGAGCAGAAGTCTCCTGTGCCCTGGCAAATCTAACAGCTGCATCTTCCCACCACAGCTGAGGGGTGAGCAGGCAACTCTAGAAATGATTTCAATTCTTTTCTTCCTGCCCTCCACCTGCCTGCTTCCCCCAGGGAACTCTGGGCAGGGCTGTGCCCGTCCCCACAGCCTCAGGGCAGCCCTGCAGGATGCAAGAATGGGACACACAGCATCTCCCCAGGGAATAGGGGTCCTGAACGCACTTGACCTGCCCACATGTGCATGTCTTGTCAGCACAGTGGAGCAGGAACCAGCCACGGGTGCTGCTGCGGGCAGGAGATAACCTCCCCACTTCCTTGCCCGGCCTCTCGCCAGCTCCAGCTGCCACCTGCAAGTGCTGAGCATGAACATGTTTGCCGGAGAAATATTTATAACTGCAGCGGGCGGCTTTGCATTTCACACCTCAGCCCCAGCTCAGCTCTGTGTGCCGCTGCAGCGCAGCCTTGGATGGTGCTGGTGCCGGTGCCAGTGTCAGCACACAGGGTGAGCCGGCCTGTGGCCGCAGTGCTGTTCAGCAGTGTTTCCCTGCTGGCTCCGAGTGCTGTGGGTGGCCACCGGGGTTTTGCAATGTTGATGCCGCCCTTGGGCTCTGCAAAGCACGGTGGATTTGTCAGGGCAGGAAGCGACACATTGCAGAGGTGCTGAGCAAGGACCCGGGTGTCTGGGGCTGCTCAGCCGCTGGATTCCCACCTCCGGCCGCCATCCACGGGCTCTGTGGGGCATCCCTGCAGCTGGACAGGGTGAAGGGGCTGCATCCCAAAAGCCCCTCTGCAAGGTAGAAACCTCGTGGCCTGAGTGCAGTTAGAGGCAAAACTACTTTGCGCTAAACATCCCCTTGGAGTCCAAGCATCTTCTGCTACCTGCTGCTCCTGGCGCTGCTGTGAGGTGGGAAAGGCAGCACTGGGGACTTTCCCCATCTCCCCACCACTCCACCACAAAAGAAAATCCCCCGGGGATGGGGCGGGGGATGGGCCCGCGGGTTTGGCCAATGGAGGGGTCCCGGGGGAGTGGAGGGACTGGCCCCCCCTCTGGCGCCGGCCCCAGGGCAGGAATGCAGAGAGCACAGCCCAGTGCTGGGAATGGGGTGAAGGCCTCTGCAGCCTCCCCCCGGGGTTCCCGGGTAAAGCCAAGGTCTGTGAGAAAGTGCAGAGCTCACTCCCGGTGGGTATCGAGCACTTCCTCCCAGAAGAGCTAGTGGGAATCCATTCCCAGGCTCCCACCCCAGCTCCTCTGTGTCACCCCCCATCCCTGTGCTGCAGGAGCACCCTGGGATGAGGGTCCTAGCCACCCTCAGCCCCCAGCACCAGCTGGTACCCCAGCTATGCACCCTGAAGGGTGTGATTTAAGGACTGAAGACCCCCAAACCCTGCTGTGCATCCCTTTGGTCACATCCCAGCATCCAGCACATGGCTGGGCTGCAGCAGACTGGTCTCAGTCCCAGTACCCAGCTCCCAAGCCAGCACCCAGCCCTGTGGATGGAAACCCCCAAAGCCCCTCACCCCAAGGAGTTTCCTAACAAGAGAAGGGCCTGTCACAGCTCCAAACATCCCTGGATGGGATGAGCTGGGGAGCGTGTGAGCACACACACTCACACTAACTCTCACACATCTTCCTACCCACCGGGATTCCAGGAGAGCACCCCATTGCCCACCCACCCTGTCCCGTGGCTACTTACTGAATTTCTTGAAGCCCCCTCGTTTCTGGCTCTCGGCCATGGCCGCGCCGGTCGGAGGCCGCAGGGACCAAGAGGGACAAGAATATAACTGTGAAGCCCTTCCCTGCCCGTTCCTCCCTTCCTGCCCCCCACCCCCCCGCAGTCACTCATCACTCGCTCAGCGTTTCCTCCCGTGCTGTCATCTGCTCCCGGCCCCGCTGCTGTCCCTGCCCGCCCTCACTCTGTCCCCACAGTTCCTGCAGTCCCCGTGACTGCTTGCACCTGCCTGGCTGCTCAAGAGCCACCTCTGCACCCCGGTTTGGGGATGTCTGGCAGATGTGGAACGCCCAAAAACCTCTAGGTGCCAGGCCTAGAGGAAGTTGCCAGACCTAGAAGAGGGTGCCAGCCCCATGGGAGAAGGTGCCAGCCCTAGAGGAGTGTGACAGCCCTATGGATGAGGTTGTCAGCTCTATGGATGAGGCTCCAGTCCTGCAGACAGGACTCTGTCAGGCACATCTGGTGCTCAGCCACTGTGGGGTGAGAGCTGGGTGGCATCACTGCCAGCATGAGCACTCCCCACCAGCTGTTCTCTCGTGCTGGGGACATTGACATGCTCCATAGGAGAGTCTCCGTGCAGTACAAGGTGGCCTGGACCCAGCAGAGATCCAGTGTCCGTGTTTCCCATTCCCAGGGAGCTGGTGGTTCCCATGACCAGGATGCTGGCAGCCACCTCTGCCACAGCTTTGTCCTTGGCTCCCTGCGCTCTCCACTTTGGGGACCAGTTTCGGACAGCCCCAGATCGAGCTCTTCGTCCTGCCCCTGAACACAGCCATGGCCGGGGGAGGAACTCAGGGTCCCCTGAACCAGACCCTGAAGTCCTCCTGCCTGGCCATGGCATCCCTACGTCACAGCCGCGGCTGCAGGAGCAGAAGCGCTATTTAACTCCTGACGTGTTTAAGCACACACGGGGCACACGGCAACGCGCTTTAGGGCCACCGGCACCGGGGACCGCTCGGTGCTCCCGGGCCGTGAGGAGGGACAGCCGGGGATAACATGGCGGTGGCTCTGCGGACTGCAACGCCCACGAGGCCCCGCGCGGCGGCTGGTGGGTCACGTGATGGTATCGCCGAGTCACGTGGCGGAACGGGCGGGACGCGGTGCTGTGGCAACGGCGCGGCCGCTATGGCCAAGCAGTACGACATGGTCGAGTGTCCCTTCTGCGACGAGGTCTCCAAGTACGAGAAGCTCGCCAAGATCGGGCAGGGCACCTTCGGGTGAGTGCTGCGCCGGCCCCGGCCCTCCCCGGCCCGGCCCCGGCCTTCCCCGGCCTCAGGCCTGCAGCCGGGGCCCAGCCCCGCGGCCCATCCGCGCCAGCCCGGGGTGCTCCTTGCTCGGCTGTCCTTTCCCCGGTCACCCCTCTGGCTTCAGAGAACCAGCGTGGCTCTTGGGCCCTCTTTTCCCCAACCTGAGACCCCGCTCTGTCCCAGCTCTGGCAGAGCAGAGTTAACCTTGAAAACAGTTAGGGTGGAGACCTGTAACTTGGCTCCAAATGTTCACCTTGGCTCCAAATGCGCAACCTGGCTCCAAATGGGCAATTTTTTGCTCAAAATGTGCTACGTTACTGAAAATCCTTGTAAGGCTGCAGGAGCTCTGGGCTCTCTGTTGGTTTAGTGAATCCTGAGGGCCTTTGGCCCGGAGGGAATGTGGCTATATTGGCTCACTACAGAGTTCTCTGTACGGTGCTTTAGTGTGTTTTCTTTGGGCTTGTTCCTTGTCAGGAGCACCTGGCTCCTTTCTCCTTGTGCTGCTCACGGATTTTTTTCTGTTTTTTTTACAGAGAAGTTTTCAAAGCCAAACATCGCCAGACAGGCAAGAAAGTAGCACTGAAGAAGGTATTGATGGAAAATGAAAAGGAAGGGGTAAGTGTGGGAGATGGCTGGATTGGGCATGTTGTCAGCTGGGCTGCAAAGGCACATGGCAGCAGTGAGGGGACTGGGCTGCATGGGATGTCTCCTGGGAAGTGACACTTCCCATGTGTTTCTTCTCCTCTGGGAAACCCCAGCACACCCAGCACAGGGCTCCACACTGGCTGCGTTTGTGGAAAAACTGGGTGATGCGTGAAGCACATGCTCAGGGGTTGGGGAGAGAGTTAACAGCTTAAACAGCAAAGGCAGCAGCCAGAGAGTCTGTTCTGCAGCTCAGGCTGGGCTGTACCATGTCCTGGTGTGAATGTGGAAGGTGAGGAGGGTGGGACCTGCCAAACTGCATGGTCACACCTCTCCTGTTCTCTAGACAGAGATGGCCTGGTCTCCTGCACCTCCAATCTCCATTCTCTCTTTCTCTTTTCCAGTTTCCCATCACAGCCTTGCGAGAGATTAAAATCCTCCAGCTGCTCAAACATGAGAATGTGGTGAACCTCATAGAAATCTGCAGGACCAAAGGTACTTTGCAGGGTCTCCCTTGTGCTAATGATGGCTTTTTTGAGCCCTGCTGAGCAGGCAGGTGTCTTGTGCTGGGAGTGGGGTGGTCTAGCTGAGCCCAGGCCACTCTTCCTGCCTGTGACATGGGGTGACAGGTCACTTAACTTGGAAAAGAGTTTCTAAATGAGTCAGGACATTGCTGAAGCTCGGTTGGAAAAAGCTGTTGTAGTGCTGCCAGGATATGCCTGTGCCGTGGCAGTGAATGCTGCCTATGCTGGGAAACTCCCTTCTGAGAGGCTTTAAATGAACCAGCACTGGAGAGACTTTGGAGCAGAGGCTCCTGAGCCTGGAGCTGCCTCTCTTGGTTGACTTGTGATGGTTTGTGGCAGCTCTGAGCTGATGACACAGCTCCAGCTGAGGCTCACTCAGCATCTCTTTCTGTGGGTGACGTAACTGCTCACACTGGGAGGACTGGGACTCCACATGGGCAATTCTGAGCTGCTCTTCCACCTTCTCACTCCCACCTGATGCCATGTGCCCCCACTGCTTTGCAGGCTCAGCACACCTGGCATGGCTCTGTTTCCAGTGAAACTGCTATGTAACATTTGCTAGAGTTTATATATCATTCTCTTACGTGGATTTGCACTGGAAAAATACTTTGGAAAGTGACAGTTGCTGTTACAGGCTGCCCTCCCCTAGCCAGTCACATCAGTGAAATAAAACTGACCAGTATCTTGTGTTTTTTAAAAAGTCCAGTCACTGAACAGGCAGAAATCTGTGGCCTAGGACTGGGAAATTCAAGTTACTCCAGTACTCAATTGTAGATTGTGTAGATTACTGTCTGAATAGGTATGAGTAAAAACATCAATGACAAGTTAATTTTTAATTCACTGTGTGATTAAAAGAGCTGTGACGATTGGGTGTCTGGCATACCAAAAGTAAATATTTTTGTAGACATGTCGTTTGTTCCCTTTTTGCTTATGTTTTGTTTGTATTCCAGTTTTCATCCAAATCTACCTTGACCTCAGTTTACAGTAAAGTAGAAATGTTTCATTTACCGTTCTCAAACGTGAGGCTTTTCTCTTTTTACGTTGGAAAGGTGTGTTTGGGGCTGTGTCCGTGTGAGGAACTGCAAATCCGGTGTAGCAGGCACCCTCCTGGCTGGAGAGGAGAGCAGTGTGCTCCTGTGGGGGCTAAGCTTTTCCGGTTAGAAATGCTGATCAGCAGGTTTTGCTGATTACAGCTGATGAAAATCAGCCTTTTTTTTTTTAATAACATTTTGTGTGTGTGCTCTAGGAAGAAGATTGAAATTGATTGCTTCACTTGAGGTCTGCTGTCATTGACTTCAAATTGCAATTGGAGTTGGAGTTTTGTATCACCTTTATAGAGATCAGTCTGTTTTTGCAGATGCTGTTTGAGGTTGCAGGAAATCTCACTTTTTAATGTGAGATTAGACAGATTTTCTATGTTTCTGCATTTTTCCCAGGACTGTCTGTGGATGCCTCCTCTATTGCTGGTGCATGGCTGGCAGCCACAGCTTTCAGGGAGGAAACCCCACAGCTGTTATGTGCCCAGAGCGGCACAAAGTGAAGCTTTCAAAGGTTGCCATGCCCTTTCCTTGCCTGTCTGATGACATTCACTCCACCAGTCCTCATCTCCTGTTCTTGTGTTGCTAGTTTTGCTCAGTTCTTCTTTAGGAAGGACCTTGAAGCCTGCAGGCTATCTGGTTCTCTGTGTTCCCGTGCCCTGAGGTTCTGTGTAGGGGGTGTTATATGAGCAGCAGGGTGGTGGGAGGTAAGAGGAGCTGTGACCCGGTGAAAGGTCCCTCACTGACAGCCCCTCTGTGCCTCTTCTGCAGCCTCTCCATACAACCGGTGCAAGGGCAGCATCTACCTTGTGTTTGACTTCTGTGAGCATGACCTGGCTGGCCTTCTCAGCAACGCCCACGTCAAGTTCACACTGTCAGAGATCAAGAAAGTTATGCAGATGCTCCTGAATGGACTTTACTACATCCACAGGAACAAGGTAATGGGACAGACTCCTGCTGTGGTCAGAGGGTGGCTTTCCAAGGAGCAGGTGTCTTAGCACAGGCTGGAGGGAAATCCTTGTTTTCCACCTCTGCAGCCTGAGCATCGTTCTGGGCCCAGGCCCCCAAGCAGGGCACTTTATTCACTTAACTCTTCAATGTTTGTCCTTGTACAGATCTTGCACCGAGACATGAAAGCAGCAAACGTCCTGATCACCCGGGATGGAGTCCTGAAGCTGGCAGACTTTGGGCTGGCTCGAGCTTTCAGCCTGGCTAAGAACAGCCAGCCAAACCGCTACACCAACCGTGTGGTGACCCTGTGGTATCGGCCCCCAGAGCTGCTCCTAGGTAGGAGGAGCCCTGGGTGGGCTCTGCCAGCTTCTTGGCCCTTCTCGGCCCTCTGGGAGACTAACTCAGCATCTCCGTTTAGGGGAGCGGGACTATGGCCCCCCCATTGACCTCTGGGGCGCAGGCTGCATCATGGCAGAGATGTGGACCCGCAGCCCCATCATGCAGGGGAACACGGAGCAGCACCAGCTCACCCTCATAAGCCAGCTCTGCGGATCCATCACGCCAGAGGTGAGGGCAAGAGTAGGGATGAGCTGTAGAGATCAGGAGTGTGGGCAGAGTCTGGGACCAGGCACTCAGGCCTCTTCCCTGCCCTGTATGTTCCCAGCAGTGGAGTGTGCCTGCTGCTGGCAGGGAGGCTGGAGAATCTTCTAGCCTGTGTTTTGTGGTTGTCACACACAAACGCCCTCAATTTCTGCTTAAAGAAGGGTGGGGGTTTTTATTCTCAGGTGTTTTGCGCTGGTCACCTTGAAAAACCTCTTGAATTCTGTCTTGTGATTTTGTGACATCAGCTCAGCTGTGGTGTGAGCACTCGGCCCCTTCTCAGCTCCTCCTTTATCAGCAGCTCGTCCTGCCCTCTTGTGGGGAGCATGCTGAGGGATCTCAGCCCGGACTGGGATCTGCGGGATGTTGTGCTGGCAGCTGCAGAGTCTTCATCCTGCTGTCACATTCATTATGTAAATACACTGGAGGTGCTTTCTGTGGCGTGGAGATACCGGCTGTGGTGTCTCCCAGATCGAGATAAGTGCTGGTGTTTGCAGTAGGCTTTGCTGTCTCAGGATAAACAGTACCCCATCCAGGTGATTATTTAGCAATCAGTTTTGTCACTTTATCTTTCTGGATGTGGTAGCTGGCCTGAACTGTCCTCTCTAGTAGTTTTTTTGTGGGGGAAACAGAAATCCTGGAGCATCGTTTCCACACCAGGAAGACTCTGTCCTGACTTGTCCACATGTCTCCAGGCAGTAGTGCAGCATTTAGTGCCTCTTTGTTGCTGTGAGAACAAGGTCTGCCAGCTTGGAGATTATAAAATAGAATTGTTACTTCAGCAGACTTCACCCTGGTTTGCTTGAGGGTGTTTGAATCAAAAATGTCTTGTCCTTTCCATAACTATTTCTTGCCAACCACTTTTCCTGCCCTTTCCCAGGTTTGGCCAAACGTGGATAAATACGAGCTGTATGAGAAGCTGGATCTCCCCAAGGGGCAGAAGCGGAAGGTGAAGGATCGCCTCAAGGCCTACGTCAAAGACCCCTACGCACTCGACCTCATCGACAAGCTGCTGGTGCTGGATCCCGCCCAGCGCATTGACAGTGACGACGCCCTGAACCACGACTTCTTCTGGTCGGACCCCATGCCCTCAGACCTCAAAAACATGCTGTCCACCCACAACCAGTCCATGTTTGAGTACCTGGCCCCACCACGCAGGAGAGGTGGGCACATGCCCCAGCAGCCGGCAAACCAAGGCAGGAACCCAGCTGCCACCAACCAGACTGAATTCGACAGAGTGTTTTGACATCTGGTGGGGTCCTTGGCTGGGCTTCACCGCATTAATCAGAGATAGCTTGGTGAGGTCTTTTTGTCTAGGAAAGGACTTCTTTCAAGGTGAAGTGACTGATGGTGTTTACAGAGCTTGGCCATCTCCTCTCGGCCACTGCAGAGCTGCGTGACTTGGGGAGGTGACACCTATGAGCTCGACGTTGTTTCCTTGCAGTTTGTCTCAGAACCTGTTTTTGCTCCCCAGAAGTCTGTATTGGTTACATTAAACTTGCAGATCAATTGTTATGGACCTGGTGATAGAAAAAAGAGTCTCCGTCCATGCTGGGGCTCTTGGCAAATGGTGCAGGGACTGGCAGGACTGGGAGTAGCTGCCCTGCTTGGAGATGTCTCGGCTCTCTTGGTCTGTCATAGCTCCCACATGGAGTATCCTCTGAGCACTGAAGCATTGATGTAGGATGAGGCAGGTGCTTCTGAGTCATCAGATGTGTCTTGGGGAAGGCAGAGTCACCCTAGATAGCATGACTAGCTCTCCCGGAAGACTGGGATCTAGCCTAAAAAAGGGCTTATTGAGTGAACCAGAGAGGTGGGTGGCAGAGCTGGATGTTCCATGTAGCCAGGATTTACAGCGGGAATCACTGGTCTCTGTGACAGCACGTGGCATCCATGCTTTCTTCATTGCAAACCATGATTGGGAATCATATTGGATACACCCAACCTGCTGTGGGCAAGCACTGGCCTGTACCTGAAGTGAGACCTACCCTCCTGCTGTCTGCAGGGATTTCAGGATAGTGTGGCAGGGCTGGGCACACTGTGTTGGGAACAGGGGGACACTCATGTGTCCTCTGCTCTCTCCTGGAGCTCTTTGCATGACAGACTAGAACAAGACCACTGCCTTCTTTGGGTACAGTGACTAGCCTGACACACTGGGATGACCTGTGCACACCTTATGCCAGAACTTGTCAGGATCAATTCATAGAGAGCAAGTGGTCCTCCACAGCTGCTCTCTGCAGAGTTTCCTGTGGCTGTCAGCTGTAGCCAGCCATCTTCTCCCTGAGCCCTATGGATGCCAGGATCCCAAGAGTCGACATGTGCAGCTGGTGATAGCATTTGGCACTCGGTAACTTGTCTGTTAACAATAATTGACAAAAGCCATGTCGTGGGTAGTGTAAGGTCGTGTGAGGAAGCAGTGGTGAGCTGGGCCGTTCTCAGGATTAAAAATGGGCATGATAATAGACACGTACAAGGTATCTCTGTCTTGGTTTAAGGCTCTTAAACAGTGTCTGTTTGGGGAGGGAACGACTTTGTTTCATTAATGAGCAATAAGCCAGTTGAGTTGTGCCATTGCGGATAAACATGGTCCTGTCCCAAACAGCTGGTGTGAACCTCCTGTCGCTGTGCTGCCTAAATGGAGACAGCAGTGGGAGCCTGCACGACAGCACCTGGCCTTCCCGAGGGCAGTTCGGGCTCAGGCACCCTGAGACCCCTGCCCTGTTCCTGGGCAGCTGGCAGGGGGGAGGTCAGCACAGCGCTGCCGTGGAGTAACACATCAGTACCGCTGCCACGAGCAGAGGAGGCTGCTACGGGCAGGCCGCGGGTTCCGCTGGCACCGGGCGGGGGCGATGCTGCCGGGTGGGGGCTGCGGAGGTCCGGGGGGTCCCTGTGACCCGGCTTGGGCGGTGGGGGCCGTAGGTCTATGTCCCTGTGCTGACGGGCTGAGCGACCTCGAGACGGGTCGTGCCTGATGCTACGTTCTCGTCTTCTCCGTGTCCCGAGCGGGGCGGCCGGGATCCCCGTGCCCCTCCCGCGGTGTCGGGATGGTCACGGGCGCGGCCGCCTCCCTGCCCCTCGCAAAGATGGCGCTCTCCCCTTCCTCATGCGACGTGGCGCGCGCTGCCAGTTGCAAAGATGGCGGCGGCGGTGTCCCGGGGGGGCGGGANGGCGCTGCGGGCCGGGGGGCGCCGCTTCGGCACGCGCCCCGCGCGCGCCCCCGCCATGGACTACCAGGTACCGCGCGGGGCCGCGCACCGGGCGGGCACAGGGCCGCGACAGCGATGGGGCTCCGGTTCCGCGCGGGGCGGCAGAGACATCTCTCCTCCCGACCCCCTCTGCCGCCTCCCGCAGCCCCGGGCCGTGCCGGCTGCCGCGCACCACGTGTCTCCGCTTTCTGCTCGGGTCACCCCGCAAAGCGCCGTGCCCCCTGGCAGCAGCGGGTGAGCCCGGCCTGCAGCGGCAGCCGCTCCGGTAGCCACGGCGTATCCCGGCCGCACGCGGCTGCGCCAGCTGTCGTGGGGATGATGGCGGTCCCCGGCGTGGAGTCCCCCCTGGGCAGGCGGGAGCGGTCTCGCTTCGCAGAGCTGGAAGCGCCGTCGGTGCCAGTGCCACTGTCTGGTGGCAGGGGTCCAGCTGCCTGGGTGGAGTGTACCCACACTGGTGCCATGCCAGGTCCCCCCTGCAGCACACGGCGGTGCAGCGCCAGGCTCACGTCCCCTTGGCGTGGGTTTGGGGGGCTCGGTGACACCGGTGACCTCTTGTCCCAGGTGCGCCGTGCAGGTGCAGCGTTGGTGCTTCATTAGCGCCGCTCATTAAACACCGGCAGGACAAGTGCGTACTGGAGCACTGCCCGCTCCCGCCGGCGGTGACCTTGTCCCACTGGGCAGCCGTGGGTGCCGGTGCTGGGCTGTCCCGTGCCCCACTGCGGGGCCAAGGGGCACCTGGGGAGGGGCGGATAACCCCTGCTCATAAGTAGCCTGTCCCCGTGACAGGATCTGGCGCTGCCGGCACGTCCCCGCGGCACCATGGCGGAGATGCTGTCGCCGTGGGTGACCAATGACACTGCCGAGGGGACTGAGCCCGAAGGGGTGGGTCAGGAAGCAGCGGGCTGTGGGCAGACTGGCCCCTGGCACTGTGGTGGTTGGCACGGCCCCAAGACTGCGGTGATGGGTACCATCCCGACTACCCTGGGGGTCTTTACAGGATGCAATCCAGATGCTCAACACCCTGCAGACCAATGCCAGCTACCTGGAGCAGGTGAAGCGGGAGCGCGGTGACCCCCAGGCCCAGCTGGAAGCCATGCAGGGCTTTCTGGAGAGGAGCGGACTGAAGGTGAAGGGCTCATCCCTGTCCCTGTTCCCCGTCCTGTCAGCAGTGCCACCATGCTTGGCACTGGCTGCCATGGGGGTCTCACAGGGTGGTTGAACTCTTACAGGTCGAGGACCTGGATCGACTGAACATCATCCACGTCACGGGGACAAAGGGCAAGGTGAGGCGGGTGGGCGGTGCTGTGGGGGATTGAGGGGCTGAGGGGGAGCTGCTGGTGTCCATGGCTCCATTTGCCCCTGCTCTGGAACAGAGGGCTTAACACTGCTGTGTCCTCAGGGCTCAGCGTGTGCCTTCACTGAATGCATCCTCCGCAGCTACGGGCTGAAGACGGGCTTTTACAGGTGGGTATGGGGGTCAGGAGGGTTTTGAGGGGCAGGTGGAGCTGTGCCTAACTCTTCCTCCTGCTCTGTACCCCCAGCTCCCCTCACCTTGTGCAGGTGCGCGAGCGGATCCGCATCAATGGGCAGCCCATCAGCAAGGACCTCTTCAACAAGTACTTCTGGCTGGTCTACAACCGCCTGGAGGAGACCAAGGTGGGGGCAGCAGGGTTTGTGGGGGTGCTCCCTCCCTTGGGTCCCCTGCTCCCAGGGTCATGTGCTCACCCTCATCCTGCTCTGCCTGGCAGGACCCAGTGCATGCCAGCATGCCGGCGTATTTCCGCTTCCTCACCATCATGGCCTTCCACGTCTTCCTGCAGGAGAAGGTCAGTGGTGGTGGCCTCCAGCTTGTGACAGAGATGTCAGGTTGGTGGGGACCTCAAGGAGGGGGGACATGGGATCCAGCCCCCACTTGGGGCAGAATTTGTGTGGGTCAGGCTGTTGTGGCTGTAAACAGGGGATGCTGTGCCAGGTAGATGATTCCCCCACAAATAGGGGGTGTGCTTAGGTGTGGGTTTGGAAGGGGTGGTGGCAGGGGCCTGTCTCCACCCACATCCCTGAATCCATGGGTACATACGCTGCTTGTGGTTCTGATGGTTCCAGTGTCCCCATGTCCCCAGGTGGACCTGGCAGTGGTGGAAGTTGGCATTGGCGGCACCTATGACTGCACCAACATCATCAGGTAGGAGCTGGCAGGGCTGAGCCTGTTCCCAGGGCTGCCAGGGCCTGATGTCCCCACAGTGGAGGGGGGAACAGCAGGGAAACTGCCATGCTGCATCCCCAGGGCACCGGTGGTGTGTGGGGTCTCCTCCCTGGGCATTGACCACACCAGCATCCTAGGGGACACCATGGAGAAGATTGCCTGGCAGAAGGGGGGCATTTTTAAGGTAGGGAGACCTGGTCTTCCCTCTCTTGTGTTTTTGGGGTGTGTTCCCACATGTCCCTGAGCACCTCCATGTCCCTAAGCATCCCCATCCTTCCCAGCCCGGTGTGCCGGCGTTCACTGTGGCGCAGCCAGAGAAACCACTGGAGGTGCTGAGAGAGCGAGCCCAGGAGCGGAAGGTGAGTTGGTGGTGGAAGATGTGGATGGGGGGTACCCCATGGTGGGGGGCTCAGCCTCCTCTCCCTGCAGTGTCCCCTCTACCTCTGCCCGGAGCTGGACGACTTCGAGGAGGGCTGCCGGGCGCTGGACCTGGGGCTGGCGGGTGCCCACCAGCGCTCCAATGCTGCCCTGGCCTTACAGCTGGCACGGATGTGGCTGCAGCGCCGCAGCTGCCAGGGTAAGGCAGGGGGACGGGGACAGGGGGCCAGACCCCACCAGGGCCCCTGAGGTCTCAGTGGGATGCCTGTCCTGCCTAGCTCTTGGGGAGCTGAAGGAGGTTCCGCCAAGCACCGAGCTGATGGGGAGGCCAGTGCCGTTGGCACCCGCCTTCCGACTGACCGATGCCATGATTCAAGGTGCAGTATGGTCATGCTGGGACCCCTCATTGCCATGTCACAGGGCTTAGCGGGGCCATGCTGGACCCCAGCCAGTGCCATGTGTGCTGGAGGGCACAGTCTGCCCCACACTGGATCCCCATGGGGGTACCAGTGTTGGGGAGGGTATGAGGGTCCCAGCCATGCCCCGTGTCCCCCCAGGCCTGCGGGACACAGAGTGGCTGGGCCGGACTCAGGTGCTCTCCCACGGCCCCGTGACGTGGTACCTGGACGGAGCTCACACCACCAGCAGCATCCAGGCCTGTGTCCGCTGGTTCCGCCAGGCCGCCCTCAACCAGGACAAGCTCCATGAGTAAGGAGAGGATGCAAGAGGGGGATACATGTTGCCAGGGTGTGGTGGTGGTGCTAGAGGTCCCCTGGGGGCATGGGCCACCTGCCCTTTCTCCCTGCAGTGGTTCTGAGGTGCGTGTGCTGCTCTTCAATGCCACAGGCGACCGGGACACGGCGGCACTGCTCAAGCTGCTGGTGGTGAGGTTTGGGGGGGCACGGGGGGGTCACTGTGCCCGGATGCCTGGGCTCTCTGCCTGTCTCGGGACCCACTTTGCTGTGGGTGCAGGGAGCCGCGAGGTGGAGCTGGCACCCTGTCTGTCTGCCCACCCTGCTCTCCCACCCTGCTGGGTGTATCCCACCTCAGCTGCCCCCTGCAGGGGTTTCACAGTTCTGGATGTGGGGAAGGCACTTGGATCACCCCCTGCCCCATCCCCTGTAACCCCACTGGTGTGGGACTGGTCCCAGTGGAATCCCATGGGTGGGTCCTGAGGGTTCCCACAGTGCTGATTCCTCCTGTGTCTGCAGCCCTGTCACTTTGACTATGCTGTCTTCTGCCCCAACTTCACGGATGTGTCGGTGGCCAACAATGCAGGTGAGTGCTGGGCAGACAGGGTCTCCCCCAGCCCCCCATCCTGATCCTTCCCCAGCTCCCCCTGCAATCCCTGACTGCTGTCCCCATCCTTGCCAGACCAGCAAAACTTCAATGTGACGCTGGAGAATGCCCTGACCCGCTGCCTGGAGAATCAGCGGACATGGACAAGGCTCCTGGAGGAGAAAGTGGGCCAGGACCCCTGGCTCCCATCTCCCCTGCGGGTGGGGGGGCTGCTGCAGCCAGCCCCTGCCCGAGGCTCCCTGCTCCTGGTGCCCCCAGCCCCACGACCCCTCAATTCCCCAGCCCTCGTGTTCCCGTGCCTGGCCCAGGCACTGCGGTGGGTGGCACAGGGCCGGGACCCCCATCTGGCAGCCCCTGTGGCCTCGGGGGCTCACCCCCACCCCGCAGCCAGCAGTGGGGCTGTGCTGCTGCGGGAGGCAGCCGTAGTCCATGTCCTGGTCACCGGCAGCCTGCACTTGGTGGGGGGGGCCCTCCGGCTGCTCGACCCTGTACTGTCCCAGTAACGGGGTACAAGGCTTTGCACCTGTTTACTTGAAGCAACAGTTTTGCCTCCAGTGATGCTCCGAGGCATCTGGAGGGAGACATGGGACCTCCCCACCCCATCCTGGCTTGGCTGTTTTCACCCCAGTGCCTTTTGCCTGTGCCCTTCCCAGGACACTGTCCATGGGGGGATGCTCCTGGCCTCCATCCCCTCCCTAGTGAGACTGACTGGGGGGACCCCCAGGGTTTGGGGGACTGCTCCAGACTGTGATGAGGTCCCAGTGCCCGGGGGGCTGGTAGGTGGGAGCCTCAAGCTGTGGCAAGGTTTGGCATCAGGGCGCAATTAATTTAACATAGGGAAGATTTTTATTATTATTGATAGGAGTTTGTAACTTGGACAGGGAGCTGGGGGGGGGTGGTGGGTTCTGCCCATCGTTCTGTGGGAGGGCAGCAGCCTCACACCATCCTCCGCAAATAAACCTCTTGCTGCTCCCACTGGTGCCTGCTGCCTTCTTGGGGGGATGCAGGAAGGGCACGGGGGTCACCCCAAGTGCTGGGGCACATCCAGGGGGCACCCACTTCTTCTCCCCCCCCCCATTTGATGGGGAGCCTTGTGGGAGGCTTTGGCAATAGCTGCTCTTTCTGCCTCCCCACTGCAGCAGGGGACCCCAGGGGGGTTGCAGGGTGCCCCCCCTGGCGTGGGCTGCCCTCGGGGGGCCAAAGCATTCACTGAATGAGTAATGGAGGCCCCCTCTGGGCTCAGCCTGAGATTTGGGGCAAAAAATCAGCTTAATGGCACTGGGGTGGGTCCCCAAGTCCGTTGGCCGGGGGCTGCGCGGGCTCAGGGGGGCCCGGGGGCGTCAGGCCATGCTGCTGGTGGAGCAGGGGGTGCTCTGGGTGCTGCCGATGCTGTGGTTGGTGCTGCTGCTCTCCGAGGCTGGCGCCGTGCTGGAAACTGGCTGCAGTTTGGAGATGGGACCTGGCTCACACCGCCCGCCACGGGGAAACACCAAGGGGAAACCAGACTCAGGGCGAACAGTGGTGGCCTTGGCTTGGTCCCATGGGACCTTCCAGCCCTCATACACAAACCCTCACAGATCACTCCCCAGCTGGCCTCTGAGCCCCTGGGATGGAGATGAGCATGGGGCACCAGGAGCAGGAGGGAGAGCAGATGGCAGAGCGGCCCCCAGACAATTAGGAGGGACCCTGAGGAGCTGTAGACACCTGGAGCAAGGTTATTCCCCTATAGCATTGCCAGGACTGTACAGATGAGGGCAGTGGAGCAGCCTGGTCTCTGGCTCACCTGGGGACTTTGGCCAGGAGGGAAAAATGGGCAACCCAGTAAGGGACATGCATGTGGCCCCCCCATCCCACCACGGGGGTCCCCAGGGTGGGTAAATACTCACGGGTGTGCGAGTAGATGTACCAGAGCCCAGCAGTGAGGAGTGCCCCGATGAGGAAGGCGCCAAAGGTGATGCCCAGGACAGCGGCCAGCCCCAGCCCACGGTCTGTGGGAGGATGAGGCCATCAGCACTGCCACTCCCATTCCCATCCGGACCACCTCCCTTGCCCTGAACTCACAGTTGAGCGGCCGCCAGGCATCCTTCACTGTCACCTCCAGGACCTTCTCGAAGATGGTGTCGTTCTGTGGAGGTGGAGGTTGGGGTGAGAGGGGGAAGATGTGCACCCCTGCAGGGTGACAGAGCTGGGGACCCCCAGGTTCTTTGCCGACCAGAGAATGCTGCTCCTGGATGGGCTCCATCACCCAATGGTGTGGGACAAACCCATCAGGCTGCTACCGCTGATGGGGACCAGTGTGGTGTCATCACAGGGTGGGAGGGGTTACACTGACCTGCAAGCCAGCCTTGCACTTGAGCGTGGCAGAGAAGGGAATGTGTCCGTCCTCAGGAATGGTGTAGGTGAAGCGGAAGCGCCAGACCTTCCTCCCGTGGCTGCTGGGGGGCCCCTCCAGCACAGCCACCCCTGTGCCACGGGCCTCTCCTCCCTGCACCAGCAGCACTGGCTCCCGCCCTGAGGCCACCAGCCAGCACTCCTTCAGCTGCAGGTCGGCTGGGTGATCCATCCACCGCATGGATGCCTGCATGGGGTGGGAATGGGGCACACCATCAGGATCACTGGCTCAGGGATGGCTGGGCTGCCCCAGCCTGGGCACTGGGACAGTGGCAGTACCTGCACAAAGGCCTCCTTGTTGATCTCCAGCTCCGTCTGTGGTGCCTCGAAGGCAGCGGTGGGGAAAAGGCGCAGGAAGAGCTCCCGTGGGATCTCGCACTGGAAGCCCACCTGCAAGAGGGGGCAGCACTGAGGGGGCACCCAGCACCCAGCCGACAGTGACATTGGCACCTTCTTCCACCCCTGGACACGCTGGGAAACCCGACCCTTACCCGCACACTCCGGTGCACTGCATCCTTGGCCAGGTTGAGGATGAGCTGTGACAAGGCAGGAAGGTTGAGTCAGTCAAGTGGTTCCCATTGCTGGGGTCTATTGTTGGGGTGGGGTGTGGTGGGATGGGATGGCATGGGATTGTTCCACCCACACACCCCCCCTCCATCTCAGCCCTGGGATGCAGTATGATGCTTCCAGCCATGCAAAAGCGAGGAGGTCCTGGTGGAGAAGCCCCAGCGGCAATCACTGAAGCTCTCATGGGCCCTCAGTGGGGCTGGAGGCAACACCCCCAGCCAGCCCCCCTCTCACCTCATTGTCGGCATAGCCCTTGCCCTCCAGCGAGGTGCCACAGTGGCTGAGGGGGCTTTTCAACATGAAATGGGTGGCATTTTTCTCTGCCTGGCAGCTGATGTCCCTCAGGGTAATGTTCACCACATCCTTGATGGGCTGGGAAGAAAGCACACTGTAGTCACCCACTGACTGGGGACAACCCCATGCCACCCACCCTGAGCACCCAGAGGAAAATGCAACTTCTGAGTGATGGTGGACATTGGGACCCCTCTCCACTCTCTTCACCTCCAAGTAGGACCTGATGATGACGATCTCCATGGTTTCATCTGTGCACTTCCAGGGCTTGAGCATGAGCAGCACCTGGTGGGGCAAGTCTGGGGGCTGTGTGATGACACGGGGGGTGGTTGTCACAGGTGTCTCAGCCATCTCTGCAGGACAGGGAGATGGGGGGGGCTGAGTGGGAGTGGTGGGACCCCCCATCTCACCCAGCCCTGGGGCGCTGGGGGCCTCACCGTGCCCCTGAATCTCCAGGCTGATGTGGGTGCTGGCAGGGATGGCGGAGTAGGAGGCAATGACACTGTAGTTCTTCTCAAAGGCTTTAGCGATGAGGTCCTGCTCCGTGTCAGGCAGGAGATCTCCATGGAACAGCATTGGGAATAAGGGCACCATCCTGTAACTCCCAGAGACCTGCAGTGAGGAGGAAAGCAAGGAAGCACAGAGGGGCTAAGTGGAGACAGGGACAGCTGGAGGTGCACAAGGCAGGGTTCATCCTAGTTATGAGGGCTTGCAGCAAGGAGGCTGCCACTTCCCCATGTCTAATGTCTTCATGTGCCCTCCTGCCACCCTCCCCATGCCACCAGCATCTGCTGGGCACCTGGCAGACCCCTTGGTGGGGGTGGTGGGGAAGACACATTCCCCTCAGCCTACCAGTAAGTGGATGTGGCACTTCAAGGAGAGGGACCAGGTGAAGTTGGCCTTGCTCTGCAGGATGAGCATCTGGTTGCCGCCAGAATTCTCAGGACAGCTCAGAGACAGGTTCACCTCTTTGATGGGGGAGCTGTGAAACCACAAGACCCCCCTTCTCAGCATCCCACACCAAAAGGTCCCACATCCCACTTGGGATGTGGGGCTCCACCTTTGAGACACCCCGACACTTTACCAAGCATCTCCAAGCATATCTCACCACCTGTCCCACTGCTGGCACTGCGGTACCTGGGCTCCGACTGCAGATGGATGATGTGAGCGGCCCTGGAGCTCTGGACGTCACTGCGTGAGCAGCCCCTCACCCCGTGGAAGAAGACCTCAGTCTCAAGGTGCAGAATGGCATTGAAGTGCTCCTGGGGAATGCATTCTGGAGGGCTGCTGGCATCTGTGTAGGTGGTGGGGTCATCAAAGTCAAACTGGGCTCAGTGGGTGGGGAGATGCTCAGGGCCAGAGGCATCAGTCCCCATGGCATCTCCCCAGGGAAGGTGCTTTGCCCCAGAAGGTTGTCACCCTTCTGAAACAGGAAGATCATTGCTGCCCACTCCAGCCCCCCAGTGCTAGCCCCAGCCCCACACACCTTCTCCCAGGTGGAGCTGGACCCTACGGGGGTCCTGCAGCTCGCTGTAGGATGTGATGCCTCCGTAGGTACCCAGAGCCCAGGCCAGCAGCTTCCCCTCGCTGGAGAGCATGGGTGGCTCAGGATTTGGTGCTCCAGTGGTCTCTGGGCTGAGGTGGGCGTCCTGTGGGCCAAGTGACAGCCTAAGCCGGGGTGAGAGGCAAGGTGCAACCCTCCCTTACACAGGCTGGCACGGGAAAGCAAGGAAAACCTTTTCCCACAGTGTGCAGGGTACAAATGTGAACCTAAAACAGGTGAGTGTCCCTCGAGCCTGGGCTGGGGCTCACTCTGGATGAATGGCGGTTTTCGGGGCCATGAGCTGGGAGCAGCAAGAGCAGCTGGCGGCACGCGGAGGGCTCAGCCCAATTTATTATTAGCCACAAACAAAGCAGGAGGTTTATTTTGCTAACAAAGGGCCCAACCCCGGCTCAGCTTGCTGGAGCCAAACCCCATCCCTGACCTTCCTCCCGCCGGCTGGAGGAAATGGGAGCTTTTTCCAGCCCTGTGCGTCATTCCCTGCCTGGCCAGCCCAGTGCTCAGCACCACCAGCAACGGTCAGGAGAATTCCCTCCTTCCTGGGGCACCACAAGCATCATGTCTGGTGATCGGGGGGACCCTTAAACATCCCCATGGATGGCCCCAGCCCTGCTGCCCCCCGGGATTGCTCCCAATGTGGGGGCTGTGGCACTCACGGTGTGGATGATCAGGTTTGAGCACGGGGAGGTGATGGTGGCAGAGCAGTGGGTGCAGAGGAGAACGAGCACTGCTGTCCGGCTGCAGGCATCATCTCGTGGAGTGACTGTCACCATCAGTGGGACAGGAGAGGCCTGGGGTGGAAGAGGAGAGTGTCACCACTGTGGCCACCAAGCCCCAACTGCTGTCACCTTCCTGGCTGCCCCCTGGAGCCAGAGGGAGCAGGGAGAGACCTCAGGCTGGCCCTGAGGATGAGCCATGAAAGAAGCAGCCATGGATGGGTTTAGGGGGCAGGGATGCCACATGGGTGTGTACCCACACCGGCAGGGGCAAACACCCCCTGGCTCCCCTACGCAAGGGACCAGTGGTATCCCCACCTGGAAGATGGTGGTATCCCCACACCAGTGTCCAGGACACCCCACATAGTGAGGTCTAGGCACCCTCTTCTTAGGGACCAGGGCATCCTTGAGTTAGAGACTAAGTAATCTCTGCACCGGGTACGAGGGTGTCACCCCACTGTGGACTGGGGTATCCCCACACTGAGGACTGGAACATCCCTACACTGGGCCAGGGCATCCCCACCCCAGGCACTAGAGCATCCTCACTGTAGGTACTGGGATGTCTCCCACTGAAGACTGGAGAATCTCCACCCTGGGCACTGGGACATCCCCCTGGCAGGTTTCCCAGCCCTATCCCAGCACGGTGCAGCCGCTCCAGGCTCAGGTGCATCCACACTGGTGTGCAGAGATGCCTAGGCACAGTGGTGGCATACACCATTCCTTGTGGCTAGCACTGCCTGGTTGCCTCCAGCTGGAAACCCGGATGGGGAAGTCAAAACTCCAGGTGCTAAGTTTGGCAACTGCTGCCTGAATAACGGCTCTCAAAGTTCTGAGCCTGGCAGTGGGCAGGGAAAACCAGCTGGAGACTGGGGTGGGTGGATGCTGTTACCAGTGCCGGGCACAGGGCTGGCGGGATGAGGCCGTGGGCATCCCGGCCTGGCCATGGCCCCGTGGCAAGCATGGGTGGCCAGGGACCCCGGGTGGCCCCAAGCGTAGGGCAGGAGCTGGTGGCGGCTGTTTTTCCTGCCGCGTGTTTTGTGGCGCTCCATTGTTTGGCTGTGCGAGTGGCAGGAGCCTCGGCGCTCCCCGCCGCCGCCTTTCGGGTTATTTTTTTCTTTTTCTTCTCCTTTTTTTTTTTCTTTTTTTTTTCATCGTGGGGATCTGCTTATAGAAAGCGGCTTCCAGTAATTCTTCTGTAAGTGGAGCTGCGTCCCTGCCCAGCTTCCCCTGCGCGCCGCGAGGCTCGGAGCCGCAGCCGTGACATCAGTGCATGTCCCCTGTTGCCACTGGTGACAAACCTGGGGCACTGCCGGCCCTGGCACTTATCCAGGATGCCAAGGCCAGGTCACACCAGGCTAGGCCAGAGGGGTCCTTGTAAAACCGACCCTCTCCAGCGCCTCCTGGCCTGGCTCCCCCTCTGCTCCAAAAGCAGAACTGAGAGAGCTGGGAGGTGGCAGAGAGGGGGGAGTGTGGCGCCGGGTGGCCCAGGGCTGGGCCAAAATCGGGTGCTGGGCCCCAGCCAGCTCGAGAGAAGCCGGGCTGTCCTGCAGAGCTGCCATGCAAACCCATGCACTGGTGCAAACCCACCCAACAGTGCCAGCCAGTACCAGTGCCAGCCCTGCCACCGCCCTGCACCATCCTTGCCCCAGAGCACCCACAGTGTGGTTATCACCCCTCAGCACGGCCATGCCAACATTGGCAGACAGGTTTCTGCTTGCTTGGATGCCTTAAAATGATGTGCCTCCTTCATCCCTCCTTCCATCTCTCCACTCCTTCCTCCATCCCTCCCTTCATCCCTCCTTCCATCTCTTCCTCCATCCTTTCCTCCATTCTACCTTCCATCCCTTCCTTCATTCCACTTTCCATCCCTCCCTCCCTCCCCAGTGTGGTCACCACTGCGTACCCATGGCTCTGCCCAGGTCCTGAGCCAGAACCAGGCCACCTTCCCCAGGGAAATGGAGTGTCCTGAGATGTCCAGCACAGGAATATCTGCTTGGCAGCATAGGCTATTAAAGAATTTGCCTCTAAAGTCTTTAAATTCCCATCAGGGGCAGAGATGCCCATGGCTGTGCTTGGAGGAGGTTAATCCAGGTCCTTTCACTGCTCCTTAATTAGAGGAAAGTTTTCACAGCTGGGACACCCTGCCTGCTGAGGACAGTGACAGGGTGACAGTGCTGTGGTGTCAGTGTGAAGTGCCGGTGTAAGGAGATGTTCTGGGGGGATGCACTGGGACCCCTCTCGCTCACCTTGGACCACCTGACGCTGAGGACATGGACTTCATAGTCAGTTTTCAGGGAGCTGTTGCTGATGCAGCCCTGTGGCACTATGCTGGTGGCATAGGAGAGGGTGATGGGTGGCTCCGCTGTCACCGGCTGCAGGTCACAGCCCTCGGCTCTGCCGGCGTCTGGGAGGAAAACAAGAGACTGTCAGTCCCCGCTGCACGGATGTGGGGTGACACAACATGGGGGGGACATGATGCAGGAGGGGGCTGAATGTCTTGTGCCAGCGCCGGCACTGCCCCTGCAGCCTCAGCCCCCAGCCCGGCGTCACCACGGCCTCACCGCCGGCACAGCACCCCCGGGACCATGTGCTACGTGTTTGCTCGGGGCCGTCTGACACCGCCAGCCCCCTCTGCAATCACGTTAATGACCCTTGGATCCGGGCTGGAAAAATCCACTGTCCCTGCTCGGCACTGCCGCTTGCCAAAACTCGCACCCAGCCGCCCCGAAGGCTGGGGCGGTGGCGGAAGCCCCCCCGCATTCCCCCGCCGCAGGAAAGTGGGAAGCGCAGGTATGGAAATGGCTGTAAAGCTCATCCTCTGCGGGCGCTGAGGCGTGAGCTTTGCCCCATCCCAAAGCCCCCGGCGGCGCGCGGCGAGCGGAGCCGGCCGGCGGCTGCCAAGGGAAATCCTGAGCGCAAACAGCCATTTGAAGGCCTGATCCTGTAAATCCCCACGTGCCTCGACAGTTTCCTCTGTCTCAGGCTGCCCTGCTGTGGCCGGGCTGTCCTCAACTCGGCCCCGAGGAACCGTCTGCACCCGTGGGTGCTCCCTTCCAGGGGGCTGGGAAAGACAGACCCCCAAAGTCACAGCTGGGGGCTCTCTATGGGGAGACAGTGCCTGGGATGTTGTGTTTCCTTTGGAGGTGGTCACTGAGCTCTATCCCTTCCCACTGCATCTTTTCCCATCCCCGGTGGCTCCAGCCAATGCACAGGGAGATGTCTGGACCGCACTCCAGGTCCACCCAGCCACCCCCACCGGGACTGGGGCTAGAGAATGTGATGCTCCAGGTCACTCAGTTTTTGGGATGCAGCACCCGGCAAAGGGCCACTCATTCCAAGTCCATGCCCATCATGGTGTGCCTGACCTGCATTTCACTGTTGGGGTGGCCTGGCGGTGGTGGCGGGGTCACGGCACAGACCCCCGGTGGTGCTGCTGTGGGCCCACTTATTGTCTGGCGCTTCCTCCCCCCAGAATGGCGGCCGCATGGCCGGCAGCATCGGGAGGAAGATAAACAGCCGCTTATCTGGGCGCCACAGGCTGCGTCCCTCTTCCCTTCCACTCCTGCACTGATGGCACTGGGCATGGCCGCGCGGCCTCAGCACTGCTGGGCAGAGGACGGGCAGCTCGTCACTCCTTGGGCAGCATCTTGCCGGGAGGTCAGGCAGGGCTGGGGGCCGCGGCTGGGCTCGCCCCTGGCGCAGGGCAGGGATGCCAGCGGAGGGGATGTGGGGCAGCGGTGCCAGTCGGGCACTGTCTGTCCCTGGGGAAGGCAGCGGGCTCCAGCATTATGTCAGGATCAGATAAGGGGGCTCAGCTGGGCCGCTGGGGTGATCAGATAAGGGCACTGTTATTTTTGTAGCCCAGGAAAGGGAAAAAAAATTAAAAGGAAGAAAGAAATCCACTTTGTTTTTCCAACCTGCCCTCTCCCTTGCTTTGGTGCATCTGAGATCAGGGAACAAGGATGATCCCGCTGTGGCTCCCCCGTGGGTTAGGGGCTGGGGGGGCAGTTCCTGGGGTTTTGGGAGCAGATGAAAGACCTGGGCAGAGAGCAACGCCAGGGTGTGGGGTGCAGGTCAAGGGTGGCTCTGGCGGCACAGGATGCCATGGGATGGGCAGCGCCACTTTGGCACCCTTGCATCCGGCTGTGTTGCCTCGGCACTCGTGTAATGTGCTGATCCAGGTCAGGAATGGGGACGGACCCTGCACTGCAAACCTGAGAGGGAATTGTCATCCTCTGAGCCACTGCTGGCTGTTGGACCATGCTGAGGTGGCATTGGGGCTCAGATGATGGGGTGGATGGGTCCAGGCTTTAGGCCTGACACAAACCACATCATTCCTGCCACTCTCTGAGTCAGACAGGTGCCAAGAAGCCTCTCCTCAGAGATGGGAGGGGATGACCCAGCACCACGCTCACCCCATGGGGAGCAGTGCTGGCCCCTGTCGAGGGGGCGCAAAGTCCCCCACCTCTGAAAGCTGGCTGTGTCTGTGAGACACCCTGACACTGCACCCACCATGGACATCCCAGTCCCACAGCACTGCACCCACCAAGGGCACCCCAGTTCCGTAGCACTGCACCCACCATGGACATCCCAGTCCCATAGTACTGTGCCCACTGTGGGTATCCCAGTTCCATGGCACTGTACCCGCTGTGGGCACTCCCAGCCCCAGAGGTTCCTGTGAGGAAGAAGCAGCAACTGGACAAGATGTGGTGAGTAGCACAGGTAGGCAGGATGGGGACCATATGTGACAGCTACGCAGGACATGGACCATATAGCACAGATACTCAGGATGGGCACCATATGGCACAGCTACATAGGACAGTGACAATATGGCATAGTCATGTAGGATGGGGTCCATATAGCACAGCTGCATAGGTTAGGGGTGGTATGACCATAGGAGATGGTCTATTTATATGGCAGTGACACAGGACAGGGACCATACAGACACATACAATAGGGACTGTATAGCTTCATCACATAGCACAGGGACTGTGTGCCACAGCTACATAAGATGGGGATAATATAGCACGGATAAATAGGACAGGGACCATAGGGACAGACACTCAGGGTGGGGACCATATAGCACAGCCCTGTTAGGGCATGTATGACGCAGCCATATAGGATGGAGACTGTCGGGGATGAATACAAAGGTCATGGACACATAGCACTGCTACATAGGACACAGATGACATTGCACAGCTGTGTGGGATGGGGACCAGATGCCACAGCTGTGTGGTATAGGGACTATATGTCACAGACAGGGAGGACAAGGCCTCTGTGGCACAACGACACAGGATGTGGAGCATATGGCACAGTTATAGGATTGGGACTGTTCAAGAAAGCTGCAGAGGACACAGACCTTACTGCACATCTTACATAGGATAGGGACACCATGGCACTGCCATATGGCAGGAACTGTGGCACAGCTATAGGATGGGGACTGAGCCTCACAATTACACAGGACATGGGACTTACTGTACATCTACAAGGATGGAAACTGTATGTCACAACTATAGGGGACATGGCCCACATGGCACAGCCTCACCAAACAGGGACTGTCTTGCACAGCCACCAGACAGGGCTGTGATATGAGAGAGTGGACATCAAGCCTGGCAGTGGGGCCGGGGCCACCGCAGCACCACCCATGAGCACTGGCCCCCAAGGTGACCAGGAGGGACCAACCCAGCCAAGACACTCAGTGCCACTGGCCCCAATCTCTCCGGACAGTTGCTGCCTTCCTAGTCCCCTTCCCCTCTGTCAGCAGGCCATGTCCCCGAGTCCCTGTCCCCGAGGTCCATCAGCACTGGCGTCCCTCCTTGAAATTCCCCCTGTGGCTTTGCAAGGATCTCGGGGTGGCTCCGACTGCTCTGAAGGCGGATAAGCCCCCAACTCCCATATGAGGCTTTAAGGGTTTTTTCCCATTTCTCATCCCCTGCTCCATCCCCACATCCCATGTAAGGTTTTAAGGGCTTTTTCCCATTTCTCGTCCCCACCTCCTGGTCAACCCCTCCATACTCCACGGTGCCAGGAAGCCACCAAAGCCACCCCAGACCCCCCGTGTGCCATCGTCTTGGCCGGGACTCAGCCACGGCATCTTCAACAACTCCCACGCCCCGGTGACGCAGCCGGGATTTCGGGGGTCCCAGGGAGCGGCAGGGCTGTGCTGTATATGTTCCAGGAATCGGGGTGAGTTTGACCCTTCCCACATCGGAGCTGCTCCCCAAAACCTCCTCTCCCGGGGGGTTCCCGGGGGTGACACTGCCTGTGCGGGCATAGCCAGGACCCCTTTGGCCACCGACCCGGAGTCACCGGTGGGTCCCGCCGCGGCGGCTGTCCCGTCACGGGGGTCCCGTCCCGCGGTCCCATCCCGCGGGTCTCATCGCCGGGGTCCGTTTCCCTGGTGCCCCCCATCCCCACTCACCCGGGTGGCCGAGCAGCGCCAGGAGCAGCGGCAGGAGCGGGACGGAGCGGGGGCCCATGTCCGCCTGCGGCCGCTCCCCGGGAGCCAGCGCCGAGTGCTGGCGGCAGCAGCGGCAGGAAACCGACTCCCTTCGGAGGAGGGTCCGCGGCGGAGGAAATGCCGCTGGCGGCGCTGGGGCCGGGCCGACGGGGCTGGGGGGGCGGAGAGGACGGATCCCCCCTCCCCCGGAGGCGCCGTGCCTCAGTTTCCCCACAGCACCGTGCGGGGCTGCACCTCCAGAGGGGCGCACTGGAAGCACCCCGGGCAGGGGAGGAGGGCACTGGTACCCGGGGTAGGTGCCCTCAGGGACTTCCAGGGCTGGCACTAGTGAGTGGAGGGGTGGGACACAGGGGTTCTGGTGGGGTCCACCCACCCAAATTATTCCCAAGCTGCCCCCTGTGATGGGGATGGGGGCCTGCCCCAGGCCGTGGGGACAGGCGCTGGCCCAGGTGATGGGGAAGGGGGCTGCCCCCGACGTTCAGCCCCCACTGCTCCCAGCCAGCACCCTAGCAGGGCACATGTCTCAGACTGGTGGCTGCCCCATGGCCCTGGACGCCCACTCTAGTGGACAGGTGGAAGCCCCAGAGTGCTCCTGCCTGCCTTGCCTGTACCGTTGGCCAGGCCACAGATGGGGCTGGACACCTCTACCTGGAGGGTGGGCTTGGAGTCAGGAGATCCCTTGGGACAAGGGGGCCTGGGTGAGGGAGTCACGGGCAAGGGGATCACAGCTGAGCACCACCAAAGTGGGAGCCATGAGGTGGCTGGGGGCACCCAGGGACCCCCTTCTGCACTCCTGCTCCATTCCTCCCCACACCTCTATGCTGGCCGAGGTGAGAGTCCACACACAGCTATCAGTGGGGCTGATACCCTCAAGCCGGGGGTGGGCGCAGGTCCCGGGGGGGAGGGTTCATCTCGACTCATGGCTCGCGGGCATGGGGACAGAACGGAAACGTGCCAGGGAAGTCAGCGACGCCTGTCCCCAACAGCCAGGATGTCCCCGGAGATGTCGATGACCCGGGGTGAGCAGCAACCATCTCCCATGACAGAGCACTGCCATCTCCTGGGGACCGCGGGGACGGGTGCTCACCCGGGGATGGGGACAGCGATGGGGACCGGAACATGGACCAGGATCCCCTGGCTCTCCTGCACCCCTCTCTCCGCGGTGACACCACACGACAACGAGCAAGAGACCCTCGGTGATGGACACTGGGATGGTGGCAGCCACAGTGTGACAGAGGGAGGGTGGCCATGGCTGTGGGGTGGCCACATGTGCAGCCCCCTGCACCCCATTCAGGCCAGCATCTTCCCCCCTCACAGCATATGGGATGGCCTTGGGCTTTCAAACCAGAGGAAAAGCATCTAAACCCCAACACCAAGCACTCAGTGCCATACTGGCGTGGAGGGCAGGGTCCCAGTCCCACTCCTTCACCCTGGAGAAACTGAGGCACACTCACAGCACCCTCAAAGAGGGCTGGAGGCACAAGAGAAATGGGTCTCCCCACTCCCCAGCTTTAGGCCATGGTGTCCCGAACCACACGACCCCCCTGTCCCCTTGTCTCCACCAGCACGAGGCAGCCACTTGCCAGCCCCAGCCCCGGATCATTGTCCTGGCAGCGTCCCAGCCCCAGCCGGATGGCTGCATCCTTCCTGCCCGCCTGCCTCCCCGCAGTGCCCCAGACTCTGCCGGTGGCTCGTGGCCCTCTGAGCACGGGGCTGACGTCGGGCTGACTGGTGAGTTTGGGTTTTTGTCTTGGGGAGTTTTGTTTTTTCCCTGCTGGCTTCCTTTCTCCACTCTGACTCCTTTGCCTCGTGGCCTTGGCTGACCCCAGCGCTGCCGCCCCTCCTGCCCTCCCAGCCCCCTGGCTCCATGCCCAGCTCCCAGCAGCCCAAAAGCAAGCGGTGGGGGGCCCTGTTGGGGTTGTCACTCTGCTGCCTCCTGCCCTCACTGTGGCTGAGTATACCTTGTCCCCAAGCTCCACCACAGCCCCTCTGCTATGGCATTGTGCCTGGGTGGTTCTGTGGGTGCTGGGGAACCCCCATATCCCCTGTCCTCCACACCAGCACCTCCAACTGCCCTATCTGTTGGAGTCCTGTGACTCACCACCATGAGGGCACCCACCCAGTCCCTCAGCCAGGAGGATACCCAGCCTCGTGGCCAGGCTAATCTGGGTGTCCCCAGCGCATTCCTTATCCCCTGGGGTCAGGGCTGAGAAGTGGCACTGATGGCAGTGAGTGTCCAGGCACAGCAAGACAGGGAGCACCCCACCCCAGGGCATTGTGCCACCACAAACCATCACAGTGCAGCCACTGCGTACCCCAAAAAACCCGGACAGCCAACAGAAACAAGGAAATGCCAAGGCATGAAAGTGGTGGAAATCCCCATCCCAAATCCGGTTGCCTCCAGCCCCTGGCAGCCAGTGGGAGAGCTGAGAGGAAGGGACGCGTGTGCAGGATGCGACTCAGATGCTGCCTGCGCGTCTGGACACACACCCAGAGCATGAGGGGGTTCAGCAATTGGGACAGATTGAGGGTGGCCGGGACTGGCTGGAGGATGCAGGAGCAGGCTCCCCGCAGGCCACGGATTGGGAAGCCAGGGAAAGTGGCTGGGATGCTCCCTCCCTTCCTTTGAGCACAGCGTCCCGCTGCCCCAGTGGGATAAACACCCGCTTCCTGCCCTTAATCAGCTCCGGGGGGGCTGGGGGGGGGACAGAGGGGGAGAAAAAAAAAACCTCTGGAAAGAAAAACTCATTTCCTGCGACAGAAGAAAAAGATAAAGTCTGGATTCATTAAAGTGAACTTTACTGGGGAGAGACGGGAAAGAGCCAAACACAATGTCCTTGAAATTTCCTCCGCATGGCTCTGTCCACGAAAACAGGATAAAGCCGCTTCCGCTGTCTCTGCTGGAGTGCACTCCCCCGGGGAGTGGGGCCAGGGGTTTGGTTACAGGCAGTCAAGGTGGGTGCAGACCTGCTGGAAAACCTCCTCCACGGAGCCCTCGGCGTTAAGCTGAGTACAGAGGGGTTAGTCCCTGGGGGACTTGCCCGAGGACTCTTATCCGAGAGCAACTAGAGCTCTTCCAAGGAAGCATTTTGGCCATGGGTGAAGAGACCAGGGCTCATTTAGGGCAAAGGGGTGCAGGCCATCCTTGGAGGGAGAATGAGGGGGGTCAAGCCCACCCCAAACTAGGCAAGATTGAGTTTTCCTGCTTCCCTCATCATCCCCATCCATCACTTCCCCTCCCCTGGGACACAAGCCCCAAGCCGTGGGGCTGGAGGGTGCTGGCATCAGCCACATACCTGGCGGACGATGCCTCTGCTCTTGTAGAAGGCAATGACAGGCTCAGTGGCCTTGTAGTAGGTCTCCAAACGCTTCTTGATGGTCTCCTCATTGTCATCCACCCTCCCGCTGGTCTCGCCTCGCTTCAGCAGGCGTTTCACCATCGTGTCCTTCCCCGCATCCACGTAGAGCAGCAGCGTGGGTGGGGCGATCTGTGGACAGAGGGGACATAGCTGTCACCACACCAGGTTGGTGTGGGTCTGGTTTGGTTTGGGGTGGTAGTGGTAGTCAGCATGACGGTCACAGATGTCCCCATGCCACCCTCTGCCTCCCTCCACATGGGTCTGGGGGCCACCAGGACACAGAGGTGTCCCCACACCATCTTCTACCTCCTTCCGCATTGGTCTGAGGGCACCAGGACACTGTTCCAGTGGTCTCTAGGGCCATGTAGAGGGAGGCAAAGTGACCCTGTGGCCAAGCCCTGGCTCTCTGCCATCACCCTTCTGAGATGTGATCTTCGCTGAGACGGGGAGGCCAGGCTGCTGCTGGATTGAGTCCCTGTGCTAAACTGGTGTGTGGCATGGCCCAGCATAGCACAGCACGGCATCAACCCTCACCTTCTTTTCAAACTCCTCTCCCTGCTTCACCTCGCGAGGATATCCGTCAATCAGGAAGCCCTTGGACACGTCTGCTTTGGCCACCATGGCATCCCGCAGCATGTCCAGCACAGTGTCCTGGAGAGGGGAGGACAGAGCTGCTAGGGCTGATATGAGACAACATGATTCCCACCCAGCATCCCCAATCCCTGCTGCAAACCCTACCCTGGTACAGCAGGGCCAGAGATGCCTGAGCCACATGCCAGCCATTACTGTGGTATTTGGTGTCCCCACTGCCACCCCTGCACACCCCACCATGTGGTAGCCAGTGAGGACTCACCAGGGGCACCAGCTCTCCCTTCTCCATGATGGCCTGCAGCTTCTTGCCCCGCTCTGAGCCCGAGCTGACCTCTGCCCGTAGCAGGTCCCCCGTGGAGAGGTGGGTGTAGCCATACTTCTGCACGATCTTCTCACATTGTGTCCCTTTCCCTGAGCCGGGGCCACCTGCAAGGCACATGTGTGCCCCAAGCCATGGGTAAGGAGAGGGAGGGGTAGTACATGGGAGCAGCAGCACAGACATGCAGGAGTCCTCAGAGCTCGATGACATGCTGGTTGCTGTCCCCAAGCCCAGCACTAGGTGGATGGACAGAGCTGCTCCCGAGGTTGCCAAGTGCTTGGGGGTGGCACCACACCCTGATGGCACCCAGGGCATCACCGCCCTGGGCATCACTACCCCATTGGCACCAGGGCATTCCCACTCCCATCAGCACCTGGATGTCCCTGTCCCAGTAGCACCCAGGGCACCACCACTCTATCCAGGACCCAGGACATCACTGTTCTATTGGCACTTGGCCATCACCACTGCCTGATGGAACCCAGGACATCACCACACCCTGCTGACACCCAGGGCATCTGCACCCAAGGTTTTATCACATTACCTCCCAGGGGTTTGTTGTCACATCAACCCCCAGTGGTTTACTGTCACATCATCCCAGATGCTGCCACCCCATTCCTGGCCAGAGGTGCCCTCCTGGTCCCAGCATACCCTATGTGGCCTCAAGAAGCCAAGCTGGAGCCATGGCCATCCCACAGTGCCTGGGAATAGCCCAGTCTCAGCCTCCAGCCCTGTCTCCCCATCTGAAAGCTACAAGAAAAAGGCCTGGGCTAATCCCACCAGTGACAGGACCTGGACACAGACTTACCTACCACGAAGATGATTTTGTGCTGCTTGAGCTTTTCTGGAGGAGAGAAAGGAAAAAAATAATTATCAAAAGCCATAAGGTCCATCAGGGAGTGAGTTGTCCCCAGGGGGTGCCAGATCCAGGGCAGGCATCCCTGGGGATGGAGGGGACCGATCCCAGAGTCCTGGGGGGAAGATGGAGAGGGAAGCAGATGCGTGTCCTGGTCACCTGGACAGGCTGGGATGTCTGGACACGTCTGAGCACAAAGACCCCATGGCACCTCGGCCATGGTGCTGGAATCCCACTACCACGTGGTGTCCCAGAGGTAGTCATTGTCCACGACTCCACCGCAGGCAGGGACTGACCTCATCCATCCCTGTGGCTGGCTTGTCATCCCCGCAGGCTGACGGGGGTTGTGGCAGGCTTGGCTTGGCACGGCCACCGTGAGCACCTGGCACAACCCCAGCAGTCCCTGGATCCCAGCATCGGTCCCTGGACCTTGGTGGCTGACATGCAAGTGGCACTGGCCACCCTGTCCCCTGCTCAGCACCCCGGCACAGGGTTCTCACTACCTGTGGGATCTGTGCACTAACCACGGGGTGGGGTGATGCCAGGGTGTGATGCTGCAGGGGGAAGCAGAGCTAAGAATAAAGTTGAGCTGCTCTGGGGCCACTTTCCCATCCCCTGATTACAGCTGGATGAAATTTCAGCTCCTTGGCACCCACCATCCCCAGGGCTGGGGATGGAGCCAAGTGGCTGTCAGGCTGACCAATGGGATGTGGGGCATATGGGGGGGCTGGAGGGACATGGGGGATGGACAGAAGAGAGGGAGGCAAGGACACAGGGGAGGGGTGGAGGGGAGGAATGCAAGGAGGACCAGAGGTTGCATGTAAGTGGGACAAATGCAGGGGGGACAGAGGGGACAAAGGCAGGGAGGGAAGGGGAATGCAGAGGGGGGGTGGATGCAAGGGAGACCAAGGCAGTAGAGAGGGAATGGATGCAGGGGGGACCGAGGGGGTTGGATACAAGGGGGACAGAGGCATGCAGAGGGGATGAAAGGGATTAATTCCAGGGGGGATTGATGCAGGGAACCAAGGGAATGGATACAAGGGAGAGAGGGAGACACAGAGGGAATGGATTCAGGGGACACTGAGGGGATGGATGCAGTTGGGATGCATGCAGGGGGATGGATCACTCACCTGCTGACATGGTGCCGTGGTCCAGGCACAGAATCACTTAAGGCTGTAAGGGAAGAGCACTGTAAACAACTCAGCACATCAGCAACACACGGGTCTCCAAGTGTCTGGGGAGAAAAAGGGTCTCCCTTTTTGGCCATGATGGTGCCCAGCTCCAAGGCCAGTCTGGGGGGATGGGACGGAAGACACAACTCCTGGCTTTTCTCTGGAATAGGGAGCTGAGGATCTCTGCTTCTGCGGCCATCACTCACCTGGTTCCCAGCAGTCGCCCTCTGCATCCGGCTGCGGTAAGGGCATCCCCATGCCGGGTGACGCGTGGTGACGTTGCCGGCATCCTCCCCTGCCCTGCCCACATCCCAATGCCTGGGGTGCTGCCCAACAGCCGGAAAGCCGCTTGGGATGCCCGGTGCCACCAGGACATTAAGTGATGGAGGCAGCACCCCCAGCTCCCCACGGGCTGGTTTTAGGGGGATGTCCTAAGGAGGGGATTGCAGCACCCCATTGCACCCCCAGGACTTCTGGGGGGGGGTGTGGCCACCCCGCCTGCCCACACCCAGCCCCGCAGCACCCGACCTGCTTGGCCACAGTGCGTCACCCCAAACCGGCTGGACGAGGTGCAGGGATGGGGCATTCCGTGGCCAGAGGAGCCGGTGGCCGCTGACAGGTCGTGTTACAACCTCGAAAGGGCAGAGGCTAAGAATGGCCGGACTGAAACCGGCACCGGGTCGCGTCCCACCAGCGCTGCGGGACAAAGTCCTGAGATGGCCCCCACGGGGTTTGGGGGGTGCAGGACCCCCAGGTTCCTAATTGTGGGGATGCTGAGACCCGGGACAGCTGGCACCAGTCTTGGTGGGGTGATGAGGGGCTGCGGGCCCGCTCGGGTCAGCTGGGGAGGGGGCTGGATGGGGGGTGCAGGGTGGCCTTGTGACTGCCCAACCAAGGCCGTTGCGGGCTGCACCCCGGGGTGCCCGCAGCCATCTCACTCCACCACCAGCTCCAACGTACCCCTCCCATCCCATCGGCACCCCGCAGCCCCCCGCTGGGGCCCACGCCCCTGAACTGGGCTGCTCCAGCACCCCTGCAGTGCCCCCGCCCCCCCTCGCAAGCGCCAAGCAAAGGCTCCCCTCGCTCCTGCGCTGCCCCCGTGCCCGGCCGGTGGCGCGGGGCCACCCGGGCCCCGCGGGGGTCCCGCACTGACCTGGACCGGCCGCCGCCCGCGCCGTGCCAGCCGGTACCGCTATTTATAGACCACGGCGGCGCGCGGGGCACGCCGGGAGCGCGCGGCACCGGCAGCGCGAGCGGGCGGCGCGGGGCGACAGGGAGGGACAAGGGGGGGGGGACACGGCGGGGCCCGCGCCCGACCGCGCATGCAGCGGGGGGAGGACACGGTTAAACCCTGCACGGCTCGGGAACCCTGCACGGCTCGGGGATGCGGGTCCTCCTGCAGTGGGAGCCCCCACCCTGCTGAGCCTGGGGTCTCAGCTCTTCGGAGAGGACTGCTTTTCTCATCACTGTCCACATTCCGTTCTCATGTCCTCAACCCTGTCTCTAATGCCCATCCCTGTCCCTACTGTCCCCATCACTGTTCCTAATGTCCCCAATGTCCCCATCTCTGTCCTCACGTCCCCATCCTTGTCCCTAATACCCTCATGCCCCCAACACATTCCCATGTCCCCATCCCATCCCTGTGTCCATCCCTGATGTCCCCATCCAATCCCCATGTCCCCATTCCTGTCCCATCCCATCCCTACTGTCACCATCCTTGTCCCTAATTTCCTTATGTCCCCATACCCACACCCCCAGCTTGCACATCTCTCCCCACCCAGCTCCAGGGGTGTAAAACCCCGGGGCTGTTGTGTCCTTGTTAAGATCTGATTAGTGAGAGATGCCGTATGCCAAAGCCAAGAGTACAGATTTTATTTAACAATAAAATGTGAGGTAGAGAAAGAGAAAGAAATAGAAAAGAGGGAGTGTGTGTGCGGGGAGAGAGAGGTCGGTCAAGCAGAAGATTGTCACCACTCGTGGATCCCTCAGCATTCTGTTGGTCCTTCTTCACCCTGGTCGTCACGGTAGCTGGGGTCCCGAGGTTGTTGAAAACTTTTCACTATTTATACATTTTTGCAAATGAAGGCATTAATGCTCATTGGCTACACAGTTCCCTTATTCCATTGGTTAGATAATTCCCTCTCTTCTAAAGCTAATTAATCCCATGCTGAGTCTTTCTCTTCGAGTAGAGCCGGTGGTTGCGATTTCCCCCTGCCAGAATTACCTTTTACCCAGCTGGAGCTGATTCCACCAGAGTTACTGGCTTGGCTTTCCTTGTGGATTCTTTGTGTCCATCATCAGTGACACATTCTTCTCCCCCCGTTTTGTTTACCCCCCCCCAATCTGAGATAATGCTCGGACAATAGTACCACCTTTATCTTATCTCAAATTCCTCTTATGATGGCTTAATTTACGTACAAGTCCCCACCATATTCGGTGGGGGGAAGAGGGGCTTCGGTGGTTGCAGATGCTGTCTACCCCATAACTTGGGGTGATCTGTTTGACCAGTGATATGTGTATGAGCAGTTGCCCCTCCTTGCCACTGTGGGAACCCTTGTCTGGATGTGTCACCCAGGATGTGCCAGACCAGGCCAAGAGCCAGTGCCATCGTGCTGCTCCCTTCTGTGCCCATCTCATGGCACAGTCCTTCTGTGGCAACAGACTTTGAGACAGGCAACTGTGATCTCCAAGTCCTTGCATTTACCTGCCCTTCCTCCTCCTCTGGGGCTGCAGAGACTCTGTCCCAAGACCCTGTGACCCCAGGGCACCTGGCTGGGGGTGACACAAGCTGGGGAGGTCTCAACTGCCACCTGCACTGTGGAGGTGGCTCAGAGCTGGAGTCAGCCAGGGCCTGGACGTGGATCCCACCTGGACATGCTGGTCACCCTGCCAGACCCTCCTGAGTGCCCATGGACAGCACTGCTGCAGGCTGGGGGTCACCGCCATCATCCCCAAAAACCCATCCAGAGCCAGGGCTCAAGGCAACAGACTGCAGCAATATTTATTCCTGTACAAACCATTACAAAACATAGGTGCCCCACTGCTTCCCCCAGCACCAAGCCCCCCAAAACCCCAGCCACAGCCAGAGAGAAACTGAGGAATGAATTCCTGTGAAGGCTCAGCACGCAAACACACCATATTTAGTTGTTTTCTCCAAATCAACTTCTCTGCTGCTGAGAAATTAATAACAAAGTCCTGTCCCAACCACAGGGTACCAAGAGGCATCACTACCCCCCACTACCTGCCCACTTCTAAATTGTTTTTAAGCAGCTGCTGGCCCTTCATTACCACTAATGAGCAGCCCCTGCTCACTCCTTTGTCCAGGAAACCCAAGTACAAACACCAGGATTAGAAGCAGGGAGAAAAAAAAGCCAAAACCCCCCAAAAGCTCCCAAAAATCCCATCTTTCAGTTAGAAAAGGTTTTGGCACTGTGGGGAGCAGCAGTGCCGGGAGGGGCTGGTGGTTTTGGGGTGCTGGGACAGGGAGGGTGGCAATGTCACCCCTGCAGAGTCCCACAAAAAACTGTGGGGTTCTGCTGAGAGAAGGATGACTGAGGACTGGGATGAGGGGGCTAGGGATGGCAGAGGGAGGCTGAGCTCCAAGAGGGGGTCTCCCCACCCAGAGGGTTGGGGGAAACAGTCTCTGTGGTGACCCCAGAAGTGATGCAACCCAAAACTGAGCCGAGGGGACCTGGAACCCCCTTATAGGCTCACAGGGGCTGCAATGTGCATGGACTAGAATGGGGCAGGATATCATGCCCATGTATCCTGCACATGGAGGGGGGGACACCCCAAACTTTACATTCACCACCTGGGCCCCAAAAACCAGCTCAAAACCCAACACACCCCAGGTGCAAGGAGCCACCATGCACAACAGCAGTGGTCCTGTGGGAGGCGGCTAGTGGCACCCTGATGCCTGGCTCTCACTGCTCCCAGGGGGATGCAGGGGAACCCCCATCCATCCCAGCTCCAGGGGTCTGCCCAGCAGGCATGGGGCAGCCCCTAGGTCCAGGTGGGGTGGGAGAAGGTGATGTTGTAGAGGCTGGCCCAGCTGGCAAAGACCCTCTTCTCAGTGATAAAGCGGTGGTGATTGCCCCTGCGGCTCCGCTCATTGTGGATGTAAGTTGTGCACTCATCGGGGCCCTTCGGCTCGTAGTAGTGGTAGGGCAGGCGGCGGGGTGGGGGGTGGCGGCTGCAGTGGGGAAAGAAATATTGGGTGAGCCCCATGGTGGGATCACGGTGCTGGAGCGGGGCTTGGGGGGTCTCCTCACCCACAGTAGCTGGGTGGCACCATGCCGTAGACGTGGACGGCGTCACACAGCTCCACCGCGATCACCATGGTGAACCAGCCAGTGCTGAGCCATGAGCGAGACTTCTCCCTGGGGAGGAAAAACAACAGGAAAGATGACAGGGGCAAGGTGATGTGGATAATGGACCCCCTCAGTGTCCGCAACCTGCCTCTAAGACCCCCAGCTCAATGCTGCAGCCCATGAAGCAGCTCCAAGAGTCAGCTCTGTCTCGGGAACCTGGAGAAAGGGGGACACAACACAGGAGGCAGCTCTGAGGTACCTGTCCTTCCCTGTCTCCCCCCGAAACAGGTCATCAAACTGCTTCATGCGGCCGGGGGAGACAACGTAGGCTGTCATGTTGGGGAAGGAGGTGCAGACGCGCTGGATGATCTTCAGAAGACTCTTCTGCATCTTGGTGGGCGGCCCCCAGAAGATGAAGATGGTCTCTGGGGTCTTGTTGACGAACTCCTGGGGCCGCTTGAGGACACGGTAGAGGCTGGAGTGGGCCACCACGCGGAAGCTGGTCTTGTTGCCCACATCAGCATTGTAGCCTGTGGTGGGAGCGTCATTCATGCGGATGGTGCACTCGGCCCTGTCGATGACAGTGCCCAGGTGGGTGCCCAGGAGGTGGCTGGAGCTGGTGACAATGACGCATTGGTGGCATCGGGCAGTCAGGGTCTGGTGATGACAAGTGCCACAAGCAGGTGACTTCTGGTGTCACCGTGGATAGGATATTACTGTCCCCTGAGGAGCCACTGTCCTCTGGAGAGGACAGTTTGGCTGGATGTCAGCAGAGGGACAGACCCTGTGTCACCGCCGAGGCCGGGCCCTGCTGCCCAGCTCGTACCTTGTTCCCACAGAGTGGCAGGTACCCGCTTTTCACCCCCCACTTCTTGAGGTTGGGGGGCCGGCGGGCTCTGCCCCGCAGGCGGCTGTAGGGGAAGACCTCGCTCCCATTGCCAGAGCTGTAGATGATCAGCAACATGATCAGGGCAAAGAGGACCCCCAGGGCGGCGGCACGCTGGCTCTGTGGGCAGGGGAAGAGCATCAGCCGCTGCCCCCACCCCACGGGTGTCGGCATCCACCCCACTCCCACGGCATCTCCAGCAGGATGCCTGCTGTCCCCAGGGAGGTCCCCGGGGTGATTCTCTGACACTCACCGTGCTGCCACTCATGTCTCTGTGCCGGCCTCAGCACACAGTGGTCGCCGGCGTCCTGTGAGCACCTGCAAGGCACATGGTCACTGCCAGCCTGGCCCATCGTACCCAGGCTGCCGGGCTGGTGGGGGTACAGGATCAGGTGTACATGGGATGAGTCTCCACGTCCCCCTCTGAAGAGGAGAACAATTCCTGGAATCAATGAGGGGAAAAGAAATGCCGTGGACAGAGGCTGGGCAGACTCCAGGATGCCCACATTAAACTGGGCTCCAGGGAGGATTATCCTCCCCTCCTGGGGATGAAACCACTCAAACCGCAGGGTTAGGGGGGGTCAACCTGCTGCTTGTGCCGTGAAATTCCATTGAAACCACCGCCACAGGAGTCTTGGATCAAGAAGGAATGGAAAGAAGTGAGACCTGCCCCACTCAGTGCATGCATGGGCTTGCATCCAGCAGACCTGCAGGGACCTCTCCAGCCCCGGGACCCACTCTAACCTCCACTCAAAGCGGACTGACCCAGTTTAGTTTTGGGAGCCCTAGCCACTCCTGGAGTGCTCCAAGCAAGTGGAAATTAAAAACCACTGAAGCCTCTTTATTAATTGTCACAAGGAAAATTATGCAACAGCCTGAGATCAGCCCCTGGGGGGAGCTGACACCTCGAAACGCTCTCAGGGCTGGTGGTGATGCCAGAAGGTACCAGCCTGCCCGGGGAGCCCAGGCCATGGCCGGGCGTGGTGATGCTGGGGGGCTTCGTCGTGTAAGGGCTGGGGACGCTGTGGGACCCCCACTCCCGGACCCCACTTCGCTTCCTCCATAACTCTCGGGCCATGTGGGACCCCAGGGAGTCCCCGCGGCCTTACCTGGTGGGGGCTCTCATGGGGAGTCCGTCACCTCCTGCGCCTCGCGGGCGGCGGGTGCTGCCCGGCCCCTCCGGCGGGCTCGGCCATGGCCGGGACCGGGGCTCACACTGCCGCTCTACGGGAAAACGCCACTTCAGACCCAGCCCCCTTCCTCCGCCGGGGGTCCCCGAGCCCCGGATGCGAACCCTCCCGCCCCCCGGGAAGGGAAAACCCACCCGGCCCCGGGTGCAAACCTCCCGCCACTCCTACGTGCGAGTCCTCCCCCGCCCCTGGGAGCATCTCCCCACCCCCGGCAGCGGCCGCGGCGACACGGGAGGGAGCCGGACCCTTCCTACCCCTCCATCCCCCCTGCACCGGCTGAACGGGCCTGGCGTGGACGCGCGAGGTCCAGGGACCGCTCCGCCCTGCAGTGCGCTCCGACACCACTGCCGATACCGCTGCCGTTACTGATACCGCTGCTGATACCGAGCGCGCCGCTGCCGCCGCCCAGGCCGGGTCCTAGTGCCGCCCTCCCGGGATCGGGAGAGCCGCTGGATCCTAGTGCCGCCCTCCCGGGATCGCGAGAGCCGCTGGATCCTAGTGCTGCCCTCCAGGGATCGGGACGGCCGCTGGATCCTAGTGCTGCCCTCCAGGGATCAGGACGGCCGCTGGATCCTAATGCCGCCCTCCAGGGATCGGGACGGCCGCTGGATCCTAGTGCTGCCCTCCAGGGATCAGGACGGCCGCTGGATCCTAATGCCGCCCTCCAGGGATCGGGACGGCCGCCGGGAAAGGCCGGGACTCATCCCACGGTCCCCGAGGGCACCGGTGCGGGCAGCAGGGATGGGGGGCAGCGCTGCCCGGCTGTGCCAGGAGCAGCATGCCGTGCCAGATCCGCTGCCGGGCGCAGCGCATTGCTGGGATGCCGAGGTCTCCCCCGCCCTGTCCGGGCAGCTCAGGGCCCCGCACTGGGGAGTTTTCGTGGCTCCACCGCTGGCAGGGACCTGCATCCTTGACGCCTGTCCAGAGGGATTCTGACTCCGCTGTGCCGGTGATGCCTTGCCCTGCGTAGGGCTGTGGCAGCTGAGGCACCAGGCAAAGAGCTCCATGAGCTCCTCTGCTGCACTGCCCTGTGGGAAGCGGCCGTGGCAGCACTCCCAGCTCCTGGACCACTCGCTCCTCACTGCACCCCAGGATCTCTGCCCCTTCTCTCGCCCCTGGCCCCCCAGACACCACCGGACCCATCCAAACATGTGACATCTGTTTACATGTTCAAAGAGCTGCTGTGGGCTCAGGGGCACACACATGCCCATGGCATGTCCCATCTCTCCAGGGACATGGGGGCTGCCAGTGTCCTGTGACAGCCCGGAAGCACTGAGCCCTGTGGGACTGAGGATCACCTCAGACCCAGCACCCATCCTGCACAGATGCAGCTGCTGGTTCCCAAATAACCTCAACTGCTTTCAGCACCCTCTTCCATGTTTAGGCTCAGCTCTACCCCCTTGCCACCTCCTCCTCTTATTTATAGCCTGGCAACCTGTGATAAGCTGTTGAGTATCCCCTCCTCCCTCACTCCCTGTCTTGTCCTGTCCTGCAGCCACAAGGGGCACAGGAAGGGGCACAGGAAGGGGCACAGCAAGGGGCACAGCAAGGGGCACAGCAAGGGGCACAGCAAGGGGCACCACTGAATTAAAAACAATTTTAATGGCTGCGTTTACTTTGGTCTGAATCCAAGGACACTTGCAACAGGGCAACTCAGAGCCCCTAGGGCACGTGTGACTCCGGGGCTTCCCAGCTGAGGGGATGCAGGCACCAAGCAGCAGAAGGCAGAGCCGGGATCCAGCTGCCTGCACCCCACACCCAGCACTGTCCAGAGGGCACAAGTGGGGCAAGGACCACAGTAGAGCTTTGTCCCTGTGAGAGGCACCAGCTTGTGGCCCATGTCCTGCTGGAGTCCAACAGTATATCTAATCTTGCATTAAATATTCCTCCTAGTAGAGTGGGTGGAAAACTGGTTCTCCCTGGGTCGATCCGTTCGGAGCTGATGGGGCTCCATGAGTCCAGCTCATGTGCCCCATGTACCAACACAGGGGTTCCCAGCCCAACCACTGGCTTGGGAAACAGGCACTGCTGCTGCAGACATGGAGACTCCCTGCTCTGGGGCTTGGCAAAAGGTCTCCAACTGTGGCACTGGCAGAGCTGAGACCTACTGCTGCAGGATGAGAGCTGCCCTGCCACCGAGGTTCCTGCCGCCTCACCCCATGGCTGGCGCCCTACCCGCCTGCCCAGGATGGGTGGTTGAAGACGATGTTCTTCCTCTTGGCCCAGCGAGAGAAGATGGCTTTCTCAGTGATGAAGCGGTGCCCAGCACGACGAGCTCGCTCATGCATCAGGTACATCTTGCACTCGTCCAGCCGGCCCTTCTCAAAGTAGTGGTACGGCACGCTGGAGTGGTTCTTCTCCCTGGCAGGAGGGGACAGGGTGAGTGTGGGACTTGGGGGGACACCAGACCATCCCACACCTGCCCCCACCACATCCCACACACCTGCAGTAGTTGTCGCTGACCATGCCAAAGACACGGATTTGCTCGCACAGCTCCATGGCCAAGACCATGGTGAACCAGCCCGTGCTCAGGAAGGACCCGGATTTCATCCTGCAAAGCATCGTGGTCACACTGGAGTGGGTGGCACTGTGCTGCTGGCCCAGCCACACTACGGGTGCTCGACTGGGGGGGACAGGTGGTATGTCAGGGGGACCTGACGGGGCTCCTCAGGAGCCAGCAGTACCTGTTCTTCCCTGTCTCATTCTGGAAGACATCATCACAGTATGTCATCTTCTCCTCGGTCAGGGTGTAGATCTGCAGCTGGGGGTACTTCTCCATCACCTTGAGCAGTGCCTGGTAGGTTGAGCCCACCTTCTCCCTGTTCATCTTCTTTGCTGGCCCCCAGATGAAGTAGAGGGTCTCCTGGGACTGCTGGAAGAAGTAGGGCTGGTTCCCCAGCAGCAGTGGAACACTGGTGTGTGAGACCACCCGGATAGTGCTGCGTGCCCCCACGTCCTGCTCATAGCCGGTGGTGGGGGCATGGTTCATGCGCAGGACACACTCCTGCCCGTCGATGGCCTGTCCCAGCTGCGAGCCCAGCATCTGCCCCGAGCTGGAGACAACGGCACAGTGGCGGCACAATGCTCTCTCCAGTGGCTGTGGGGAGATGCACCGTCAGCTCCTCCTTCCCTCCCGCAGCAGCTGGATACACCACAGCCTTCCCAAAGGACAGGAAAACTGAGGCACAGGTGGGCCCCACCAGCTCCAGTGCCCCATCCCCACGCACCTTCCCGTCGGGAACGCGGCTGTACCCCTGGAAGCTGCGGACGCTGGATGTAGAGGGGCTGTCCCGCAGCCCCGGGGCCTGGCAGCAAGGCTGCACGCGGGCGTGGGAGCACAGCAGGATGTACAGTACTGCCACCACCACCGCGCACACCAGCGTTAGGAAGAGCCGCACCTAGAAGCAGAACGGGAGAAGTTCTCCGGGCCTGTCCTCGTGCACCGGCCCCGCGCCGGATGCCGGTGGCTCCCGTGGCCATGAGGGAAGGAGCTGCCCCTCGGAGGGTGTTGCGGGGAGTGACGCGGGATGCCGCCGGCCCCGGCTCACTTCCGGGAGCGGCGATGCTCGCACGCCCTACGGGGCTCCGTGCCGCCCGCGGGCACCGGCAGCAGCCGGGCTCAGCCCCCTCTAGCACCGCTTTTGGGGCGAGCGGCCCCCCGATAGTGGCGGGGTCCCACCGGCCCTCGCCCCCTGCCCCAGCGGGTACTCACCAGCGTCTTCATCCTCGGAGGGCCGGCGAGTCACCGGGAGGGTGGGGGCTCGCACCCTGCAAGCGGAGCGGGCTCAGCGGCGGCATCCCGGGGTGAGGTCGCCCAGTGGGATCCCCCCCTGTCCCCCACCGCCCGGGATTCCCCCCCACGCCTCGTGCCGGGACCTCACCGAGGCCATCCCCGGGATTCCCCCACGCATCGTCATTCCCACGACTCCCCGGG
>VZRV01004822.1:739143-828229 GCA_013398115.1 Falcunculus frontatus | reverse complement strand
TCCCCCCCCCCCCCAGCGAGGAAGTGGCTTTTCAAGGACAAACACCTGCAACCAGGCAGAGTTTGTAGGAACTTGTCCCTGGGGATTGGCCTTGTCCAAAGGGCTCAGTCACCAGAGCAAGAACTCAGCTAGAGACCAGGTGGGGCAGCAGAGATGGGGCAGGAGGGGTGGAGGGGGGTCTGCAGCCCCCGGGTAAGGCAGCGAGGAGGGGAGGGGGAGCCCCTCACCAGGAGGGGTTTAACCGAGGTGCTCTAGCGTACCTGGAGTGAGGTTTTCCCAGAGGTTCCCGGCAGCAGTACAGAGACCAGCTGCACTGCCACCCACTTAAAAAGAAAGAGCAACGACAAAATAAATAAAAAGTCAACCCCTCCTATTCGGATGAGAATGAAATACATACTTCTTCAGGCCTCCGCCTGGTTTGAAACCCTCTAAAAACTGAAGCAAACGTTTAAAAGGGCTTGTTAACTTTCTGTAGGGGGCAAAGTGATGTGGCAATGAAGGGGGGAGAAATCACACACCTGCTGCCCATCACTCCAAAGGTCAGGACAGCACGAGGCCCCCATTTAAAGTGCTGACCATACAAAAGATGATGATGAGGGAGCAACATCCTTCTCCCCCTTTTCCCATCACAATTTCCAGCTGAAACCCATCTCCTTCACCAAGTAACAACTAAGCCTATTCTTTTGGACACTCAGTTTTATGTTGGTTTTTAAAAAAGAAAAAGTTAGTAGAAAAGTTACACTGAATTTCCTAACACTTTGCAATGTGCTTCCACCAACTAAAAGTCTAGAAACTGGGAGAGCAGAGCCCACACATTTTGCCTGATCCCAAGACTGAAGCAGAGAGCCAGCTCTGCTCTCCAGGGCCAGCCAGGCATGAACAGCCCTGCTCGTCATCATCAGAGACCCAGGGGATGCAGAGTCTTGCCAATAAGGTCCTTTTAATTGTTTAAGCCACCTCTGAATCCCCTGAGAAGGGGAACAATGTGGGGAAGAACATCCCCCCCTCAGCCCCCCTGAAATAAAATATCAATGAAACAATAATGCAGTCAAAAAACACCAGCCTGCTGGGTTTGTATAAAAAAAAATTCCATAAACTTCACAACAAAAAAGAAAAACCCCAAGGAAACTAGCCAGCGGGTTTGGGTCTGGAAACTGATTCACTTCTTAAATGTTCAAAGTCCAATGAGGAACAGGCAGCAGCGATGCCACAAGGAAAAAAGTGCTCGTGAGATGCAGCTTCCCGAGGCAGCATTGAGTGTGCGGGACAAGTGACCCCACAGCCACCACCTCGGGTGCCCATGGCTGCCTAGGGACTGCTGGGCATTGCTTGTGCTGGATACGCAGCAGGAGCTCTGCATGGGATCTACAAACAGGAACAGACTGCTCCTTCCTCCCTCTGGGTCTGCTCCAGGTGTCCCAGCCCCGGCTGTGCTGCGCAAGGCTGGATGACTAGGACTACTTACTCACTCAAAACCAGGGGCAGGAGAGCTAAAAAGCCACACAAAGACCAGGATCTGTGGAATCATTAATGTGGAGACAAGGAAGAAATACCCTATGAGACACAGTTATCAAAAATGCAAGCAGTGATGTGCCAAGCCACTGGAAGAGAAGCCAAAGACAACTCAGGTTGGCCACAGCGATGAGATGGAGCAGGTTATGCCTCTGCCAGCCTGGGAAGAAGAGATCAGTGCTCTCAAAAGCTCAACTGCTTCTCCTCTTGCTTTGCTGGGAAGATATTCCTCCCTCTATCCCACTGGGGATTTTGTGACATGCCGAGCTGCCAGTGCCTCGAAGCAGCCGACTCTTGCCAATGGAGGCCCAAAGAATGCCCTGGGATCCCAACTGCTCTGACAGTGACTGCCATTGTTTTTCATGGGAACAGAAGCAAAGCAGCAGAAGTGAGCTGGGTTTTGGCCTCTTTCCTGGCTTATGTTTGCTCCTTTTAAGTCCTGGTTGGATCTGATTTCCTGAGGGGCTTTGTTGGCCCCTGGGGAGCAGCCAGACCCTCGGCTCTGCATGGCCATCCACAGACAGGGCAGGAACAGCCACTGCTGTCCGAGTCTCCTTCTGCCCTCATCCTGACCTGAGCAGACTGTCAGGCCAGGCTTGGCTTTCTGGCAGTGCTCCAGGGAGAGAGAAAAGCAAGCAGTTCTCTCCTTCCTGCAGACACAGGCACCCCAGGAACAGGGCAGGATGCTCAGCAGCCTGCAAGTAAGTGCCAAACCTACCCAGGCTGAATGAAGAAGAGATCACCATTAAGAAAACCCAGCAAGTGTGAAAGAGCTTTTGTTCTAGACAGTCTCAAAAGATCCAACACTCTTCCCCTACATGAAACCAAATCAAGGTGTTGTCTGTATCCCCTTTTTACCCTAATTCAAATTTAATTCCCTTTGAAGGGAAAGGGTGGAAAAGATGCACATCCTATAGTGGTCTGTCCAAACACAGAAAGAAACCTCTTGACTCAAAGAGAGAAACCATCAAAACAGAGTAAGCAACTGTATAGTTTTGCCACACTGCTGAGCCAGTCTCCTCCTCAGTGGCTACAATCTGATCCACTGCTGAGCACCCTCCTCATGCAGCATCCTTAGCTAGGAGGGTAAAAAAAATGCTAAATTAAGACCCTTTCATTCCTTGTTTCTCATTCTGCCAGATTCCCTTTTCCAGTAGCTCATCTGCATGCATCCTGGCCAAAGAAACCACAGTTAATCCTTCTGTTTTTCCTCCTTTAAAAAAAAAAGGCTTTACAATAACTAAGAATTTGAACGTGATCAGTTCCAAGTCTTTCCTTGCTGAACAGAATGAGTGTGTGCCTGTGCACACACACAAGTGTCAGAGGAGAGCATATTCACAGCCAGGTGCCAGAGTGTGGAATTGCTCCGAGGGCACGGCTGCTGAGTGCTACCACAGTACACTGGCAAAAGAGGAATGGGCACTACACAGAAATAGCTTATCAGCTGAGGGCCTCTGTACAGGGAAGGCTGCAAGCACAGCCTGCTGGTAGCCCACAGCCGGGGGCTGCCCAGATCCTCGCTGGCAGTTTGGCTGCCAGGAGAATCTCTAAGTGGGAGCTGAAAGGGATTGACATCTCTGCCACACACTGCAAGGAAAAGTGTCAAACAACTGCAGAAACCAAACCCAAAGAACAGCAATTGAAAGATCAACCAGAGAACACTTTGAAGCCTTGTCAGAAGAGTTCACTCACCACAGAGCAGGTCAGAACAGCTGCTGTGGCTAATGCAGCGGCAAACACCCATTCTACCCTTGAAAGTAGAGACAGTAGCTTCTCCCCAGCCCCAGAAGGAACCAGCTCAGGCACAGATCTCTGCTGACAAGGCAAGAAGGGCCAAGCAACACCAAATCCCTTACTGGCCCAGGCCAAGAGAGGCAATCAACATCACCACCACAACAGAGAGACGACTGCAGTCAGCTGCATCCAGCTCTGGCCCAGGGAAGGGCTGTCACACGAGATTCTTTTCAGAGTCCAAGAAGGGCAGTTCCCTTCCTGAGCCAATGAAACAAGAAAAAAAAAAAAAAGAGGCTTTGTATTCCAAGCTCCAACAGGACTATTTGATGAATCAGTCCAGCAAACATAGATTATACTCCTGGAATAGTGAGTAGAAGCCTCCTCCAGGTAAAATCTGTAACCTCTAAAGTGCTCCTTTTAATGCTAGTTGATGAACACTCCCTTCCATGCCCAGCAGTGGAAAGGCTGCTGCAGTCAGTGGTGTGATGAGCACTTGCATTTAACCGTTCACCAACTCCCAGCTGGATTGCGGTAGTTTTCTGAAATGCACTTTTGGGAAGTATTTCCTATGAGAAGATGTTGTTTGGGGATGTGAGGATAGGAAGGTGAAATGTACCCCACAGCATACCTTGTTCAGTAAAACCATTGCTTTGGGAGGTGATGTTCCCTTGCAGAGTCAATGGAATAAAGCATCCTGCAAGTGGCCATGTCACTGTGTCCCCAACAAGCAGCTCTGGGTTTGGTTAGAATGGTTTCCCCCACCCCCAGTGGTTTGAAGAGTTCACAGTGGTATAATCCAATGTTCTGGGGAGACAGAAGCTGAGAAGTCCCCTGCTGCAAGTGAATGGGTGGAATGAGGGATGCAGATGAGCAATATCCTCTGGGACTAGCCCAAGGATAAGCCCCACAGACACTTCGTGTCTGAGCAGGAACAGGGGGAAGGTAGGCACTGGAAGGACCAGCAAGCAGAGAAGGACAATGCCAATGCAGGGAAAGTGCATGTTCTGGAGTGGTCTTGGAGTAGTTCTGCAGTGCAAACATATGGGGAGGGGCATGGAGAAATCCCTTCTGGAATGCTGCATGAAGAGAGGTAAAGGTTGGCATCCATGTGGCAGCAGACTGGGTAGGGGGCCTGTGTCCAGCAGCTCTACCCTATTCTTCACATTTAGTGGGTTTCAATCACCACTGGCTCGTAAACTCCAGATGAGACCCTGGGGAGGCAGAGGGGGAGATGAGATGGGGAGGTTATTTTCCACAGTCATTTTGAGCAACTGAGTTCTGATTCAGAGCTCTCCACTCTCAAACATCATCTTCTAAGCTCACACAAACCACTGCCAGTAACGAGTCAGCCTTGGGGGAAGTCAGTCCCTGGAACGCTGAGGGGACAGGGACGTGGCAAGTCAGCAATAGAGCACTGGAGAGAGCTGGGTGTGACACATGAACCCTTATAAAGGACACAGCAAAGGAGGAGTATCCTATCCAGAACAAAGAGCCAGCGTGCCTGGCTTTGCTGTGCTCCCAGTTTTGTTACTAACTCGACACATATTTGCATTACCATTATTGCTATTTTTAATTCAACTGAAAAGGTGCAAAAAAGCCTCAAACGCAACTGGCCAACAGCTGTACTAAGAGCTGTAGTGGCAAGAAAAAGTTTTATTGTTTCAGAAGGCTTTCCACAAGAGAACAAGCCCTCGATGATTATGGAAGAGGCAGGGAAAAGGACAACAAATCCCACTCTGCCGCAGTTTTGCTGCAGGCCAGCAGGAGGCAAAGCTCCCTCCTTCAGGAGCAAACGGGAACCAGCCTCTACCATTTTGTCCTTTCACTCCTCACTTCTGTTCCTGAGTCTAACAACCAGGATCCCATTATCCCTCTGAGCTCCTGCTGAGAACTGCATTCATACTCCAGTGCAACTGCAGCCTGCCACCAAAGGGATCCCAGGGCTGTCAATGTGGGAGTAAAGCCACCATGCAGCACATGATGTTTAGAAATCTCTCCTGTAGCAAAAAGTGGAAGTTTCCTAGGTACAAAGCTCACTAATCTCTCTGGAGCCCCTCTGTCTGCCAACCTTCTGGGAAACTAACCTGTTTCCCAGCTGAATACCGCTCAGCGTAGTTGTTCCATCTCTGCTCACAAACAACCTCAGGTTACTGTCTGCAGATAGAAAAGGAAGACAGACATCAAAATCCAGAACTACAGAGGCTGCCAGGAACTCCCCTCCCAGACACATGATCAGCATAGAACAACTGTCTCAGCAGATGCACGTCCACACTTTCTGGTGGTGCTCCCACAGTCATCGAGCCCTTGGGAACCCATTTCCTTGCTCCAAAAGGGAGCCTCCACAACATGAAGCTTTGGAAGAATAAAGGCAGAGATATTAATTCAGTCATGTTCCTCCAGCTGCCTCTTTTAAGGCAATTCCATTGCTACAAGTTCTTGGTCAGCTTATACACATCTGAACACGTGAGATGTGGGGCCTCACACTGCTTTCGTAGAGTCACGAAAAAGTCCTCACAGGCTGAGGAAAAACTCAGCCTGTTCTGCTGGTAAGAGGCAGCTGCATTCAGTCTAGTTTTAATCCATGCTGAGTGAGGTGTAAATCCTCATATGATAAGAGTGCTACCATGTGCAACAATTTAAGGTGATTAATGGTAAATTAATGAAGCACAGATAACAAGCTAGGCTCAAGTTTAAAACTTAACAGAAAACCTCAGATAAAAAAGTCAGATTAAAGATTGATTTCTATGCTAAACTGGAAAATGAAAGTGAAAACAAATGCAGTTATATTATTAGTTTTCTCTTAACAGATGCTGTGACTGCAATGGAGAAAAACCCTTCTTAAGCTCTCCGACAGACCTGACCACCAGCACATGGTAAGCCATGTTTCTGTAGAGATGTGCTGTTTCCCCTCCAGTTGTACTCTCCTCTTTTGATAAATACCCTTGGGCTCACCCTGGATGAGGGCCACTAGAGCAGTGCAGACAGCTGATGCAACTGATTTCCACTGCGCTGAGAATCAGTATTTTTCCTCTCTCTCCCTGCTTGTTTCAGCTACTATTCAATCTCTGCTGTCATATGTGGAACAGCAGCAAGTGCTAACTGTAAATGCATGTGCAGCTCTCAAACCCACGTTTGTGCTCCCAGTTTATCTACCACAGAAACACCCAGCAAGCGCTGAAAGCAAATAGCTATCAAAAGGAGAAGGGAGCCCATGGCAGATCAGATCTGACTGTAAATGCTTGGCAGCCTTGTGAAAGGAACAGCCCAGACATCCCCTCTGAGACTTCTCCTCTCACCTTCAGTATTGCTGACATCTGTGAAGTCCTGACTCTGCATTATTTTCTCCACTATATCATCAGCATCGATCCTGGTGTCATCCACTCGGGTTGGGTGACTCTCCATTGAATCCTTTTTCCTCCTGGCAAGAGGAAAAACTTACTCAGCTTTTCAAGACACAGACTTCTATATATACTGTCCTGCTTCTCTTGGCCACAGTCTCCTCCTCAGTGGCTACAATCTGATCCACTGCTGCCAGAAGACAAAGGAGCAGATTCTGTCTCTCCTTCCCAGAGAAAGGTCTTTGCTCCACAGTTACTCACCGGGAGGGTCTGTCCAGCAGCAGGGGTGGTCTGGGGGGGCGAGGTGGCTTCTCCAGTTTGTGGTCCCGCTCCCCCTCAGGACACTCCACGGTCATGCTGAGCCCCCCGGACGCACTGCTGCTGGTGGACGTGTTCCGGCGGTGGGTCAGGTCAGACATGCTGGAGGAGCGGGAGTGCTCCGTGCTGTAACCTGCCAACACAGAGGGATTACAAACCACATCTGCTCCCCTTCCTGGCAGCACAGGTAGGAGGCAGAGCAGCTTCACAGCAGCATTTCTGCTCCTGCACACAGAGGTTTAGACATCTATGAGCTCATCTGCAGACTCTGAACAGGAGGCTGTTATTACAGAGCAGGGTGAGAGAGATGGCTGCAAATCACTCTCACAGGAGCTCGTTGCAGGAAAGAAAAGGGATGGCCAGCGCTGGCAGAGCTGTGTGGATCAATGGTTACCAGAGATCTTGGACTGCTGGCTGGCGTAGCTCGAGTTCCGTGAGTGCCCTGAGTGGAAAACTTCCTCTGGGCTGGACAGGTTCTGATCTGGCTCTTCTGGGACACCTGCCAAGGAAGAAGAGGACACTGCTTACACCATAACCAAGCCAGCACATGGTGCACTGATCAGCTGGGAGTGGAGGCTGATCCTGGGATGACAGATCAAGGAAAGGGCAAGTCTGATGGCAGAACCCTGCTCTACAGGCCAGCACAGGGCTTAGAAACAGCCAGGGAGTAGGGAAGACCACAGTGAGCTTCTCTATCAAGTTTATCACTATTTCTATCCAGCACGTGAATTTACAAACATCTCTGGGAGCTTGTAGCATCTAGAAGGACAAGTAGTGTCTGAAACTATCCATGGTTAAAAGCATCAAGCTAAGACCAAGAAAGCATCAGATGGCCACTGGCAGTAAAGTATTATGACCTCTGTTTGGGTGCTTCTGTTACTACTTTTCCCTTTCTATTACTTGTGAGAGAGCCTGTACCATTTAAATAATCTCTGAATTTGATCCAGATACTTCAGCATAGCCTCTGCTCCTTTGCTAGCCCTGCTTGTCTCTCTTGCAGGAAGCTTATCCAGGAGTGCACAAATGTAATACATTAGCCAGCTTTTTAAGAACACCACTTGCACCATGTGCTCTGTTACTGAGGTGGTGAGACTCAAGTGCTATTTTGCTGCAGTGTATCTGCCTGCACATTTGGAATATGCTGGGAAGGAAAAAAACTGATGTGAAAATGCAGGGTCCTTGAAAACGGGCTCATATAGAAGCCAAAGAACTGCATCAGCAGCTGGAACAAGGCCACTAAACCGTAAACCAACCTCTAAAACCTTCAGAGGAACTTTTCTAGAAGAGAAGTCTGAGCAACAGAATAGCTGAGTGCAGAACAATGGTAAGTGCCATTGAACACAATGGCAAGCAGGGATGAGTGCAGTGCATGAATTATTAAGAAAGAACAAATTGCTTTAGCTCCACTAACAGAAATATGCATGTGGCAAATATTCAACCTCCCTCTCCTCAGTTACACTTAGATGGCTTTGTTATTCCCAATATTCTTAATGACCAATGGGGTTGAGGATGGATGTGGGAACACATGAAAAATTAAAGAGTTTCTGTGCTTGCAACTGCTGGGAAAAACAAAGGAGTGTCCAGGCATAGCCACACATTGCATGGCTCCAGGGTAGGCATTCAGACCTGAGCTGAGAATGGCAGTTCTTGGCTTGGTCTGGCGCAGGGAGCCAATTGTGGAGGAACTGCTGCTGCTGGTGGTTCCCTCGCCCTTGCAGGTCAGCTGCAGGGTAGAGTCCTGCCCCGGGATGGTGATGGATTTGGCGGTGGAAGGAGGCCTGTAATCAGAAGGGAAGGAGGTTACAGACTGCCAGGCAGGGAGCAGGCATCATTCTGTCTATCCCACCTTTCTTGGCAGGGGGAAGCTGGCAGCCCTCTAAGCAGCAGATCAAATGGGATGTCGGGTTTTGTTTTCCTACATGCAGGACTGGTGTCTTCCCTACCTTGGACTGCATTACAAGAAAAGTAAAGTTTTTGAGGTAAATTAAGGCAAAAAGGGACCATTCATTCATCTATACAGGACAACAGGCTCAGAACTTGCATTGCCCTCCAGGACACCATCCAGAGCTGCCCTTTTCCCCCCCAACATGTGTCCACGGGCCAGCTGGCTTCACAAACAGGAACCAGTTTGCTCTTGTCCCACTCTCAATTCCAGCTTCCTTTCTGTTACACCTCTTTGGCCAAAATGAAACCTTTTATCCCAGCAACCCCATCCCCCTATGAGAGCACTTTTACAACAATCAAATAACCTTTCCCTTTTTTAACTGACTACTGAACTCCTTTTCAGTGAAACAAAAGTGTTTTTCCAGCTGCCATAATTATTTTTCTGGTTGTTCTGCGAGCTCGCAACATCCCTTTGTAAATGCTGACTGCAGGGCAGAGCTGTGAGTGCCTGGAGCCCCCTTCCTTCCTACAGAGGTGCTTTTGGGTGGAAGCCACGAAATGTGCAGTGTGGCAAAGTTAATATTCCTGTTAGAGCCCTAACCTCCCTGTAGCCTGAAGTCTGAACTGGAACTAATGGATTGTATTATGGTTTTTAAGTGAGGAGTGAGAAATAAAAACTTTTATTTGTCTTGGGCAGAGCTCTGAGGGAAGATGTTACATGAGAGGGGACCTTTGCAGTATTTTGGGAGAGAGAATATTTGATGTGGGCAGCCGAATGGCTATAAAGCTTCCAGGAAACTCACAGCATGCCTTCACCAGGAAAAAACCCTGCCTAATCATGTCATCAGTGATTTGCATGCACCCAGGTGCTTTGGGGACTTTGCTTCACAGGTTTTTAAGGCTTTTACAAGCTTAAGCAAGCAAACTTGTTTCTGCAGCAGCTGTGGGAGAGCCCCTTGTTCTGTCAGCTCAGCTGCTCTGCCCCTTCCAACAACCCCAGCAGGAGAAAGTTCATGGAGTGCTGCAGAAAATCAGTGCTTGGAAGTGATTTCCCAGCACAGTTTAATTCCTGCCTAACCCTCTAATGAGTGTCATTTATCAGAAGCTCTACTGATCAAGGACTATACCACATGCACAGCTTCTATTTTTAGATATTTGCACATCATCAAAATAAAAGGGAAAAGCGGGAATGACTGCAAAAATCCTTTACGAAAATCAGGAGGTTTGACTTTCAGACTGAACCTACTTACATTAAATGGATATTTATATCCTATTCTGTGTAATTTTCAGGCACTCTAACAGTGGGACTTGCTTCCATTGCAAAGGAGCAACAGGTATTTTGTCAGACATTTTTACCAGACATCCTAGTACCCTAGATTTAAAACATCTGTTACTGCTATAAAGTTCTGGTTTAAGATAGTCAAAACTTCTTTATTACACTTCCTTCTGAAGCAGAAATTCTTCAGAATCAGATGACACTGATTTTGGGTTTAAAAATGTCAGAAAATGCTGCAGCACTATGAAAAGCCACTTACAAAACAAACCTACCAAAAAATTATGCAGCATTTTTAACAAGAATTTGAGCTAATTTATACACTTCAAGCCAGCTCCTAAAATTAGACCTTTTAGCTCAGAATACAACTGCTACAAGAGTTGGCCTCAAGGTAAAGCTTTCTTCTCTCATACTGTTGGGAGGCAACACGAAATATTCCTTTGGGCACGTGGCACACCTTCCAGCACACCACAGCAGGGCTGGGATTGTGATGCTGCACTGTGGTGTGAGGGAAGATGTGGCCAGGATATTTCTTAGTTGATTCACCAGCAATTCTTTAAGCAGCACAACTGCTCCACAGCCTAACTGTACTTATTCTTTCCTATCACTATGCATTAAAAAACCCCCACATTACTGCAATTTCTCTGCTAATTAATACAACTTGTGAGCCCTGTAGAAAAAAAAAAATTAAAATGATTCAGCCTTGAAGTATTTTTGTTGCTGTTTCATTCTGAGATCTTTATCCCCCATAATATGTGCTGAAGCGTGTCCGCTTCCAAGACTGTTTTCTTTATTGACCTTTCTCCTCTTGGAGGTCAGTGAAACCAACCCCAGAGCCATGAGAAATTCTATCCTTCATGCAAAACATGAAGTTTGTCATCAAAATCTACTGGTTTCCAAAACCTAAGTTGCACCAGCAGGGAAAATACTGTGCACAGCAATAATCAAGCTGGGAAAGCCAGAGTAGAGAACAAAACCAATTAACAGCACAGGCTGGATATACTTTTCTGGCTGATTCAACCACTTTTATTGTACTTCCCAATATCAAGGGCATCTTTTTCCCTCTCTTCATCAATTTTAGTGTCTGCCCAGAATGGGGTACACCCGGGAACTCACGTTTTGAAGCAGGGGTCCCCAGAGAGCAGGGACATTCCGATCGTGACCTAGAGAGGGGACACAAGGCACATCATCAGCCATGTTGCACTGAGCTCCTCACTTCACAACAGCCAGGAAGTCAAAGGCTAGGTGTAAAGATCAGCAAGATCTACCTCCTTTCCCAAGGAAATCAGCTTCAGGGATTTAGCAAAGTATTTCCCTCCCTGCTCCGAATCCCTGGCATCAGTAACTCCAAGTGACAGTGGCTCAGCAGGACACCAGCCGGGCCACGATGACAACGCCTCGTAACTTTTTCTATCCCTCCTGTTCCTGGTTTCTTTGTCAAGGGTCACTGCTTGGCCAAATCGATGCCAAATTATCAAAGGGCAACTCTGGTAACGGGAAGCTTCCCAAGTCAGTCTAGCAGCGCAAAAGCAAAATCCTGTCTCTGTACAAAACAGGACCTTCTCTCAGGCCTGGCACTGCACTCTGATCTTCCCAAAGTCCTAAGTAGGATTTCTACTGTGTAAGTACGAGCTGCTGTACCTTTAGGATGGAGTTGTCCTGTCGGGTATTCTTAGTATCATATCCTTCCAGCAAGCAGCAACGGACAGTGGATCCAGAGCCCGCAAATTCTGCCAGATTTAGATCAGCAAAGCCCAGCTGTAGCCGAGAAAACATTGGAGGGGAAGGTGAGAGAACAGAAGTTACTCCATAAAGGGATACACAGTGTCACACAGACCAAAGGGAGAGAGTACATCTGTGAGCAAGGGCAGAAACGGGAGCGAGGACACAGAGTGGTGGCTGTGAAGATTCCCTGTTCCTGAGGATGGACAGGGTCACATTCCTAACCCCAAGCCAGATGGACACTTGGAGGCCTTCAGGAAGCCAAGCCCACATGGAGGAAGGGTGTACAGTAGTGGTGGTGGCCAGGACAGTGTTAACAACGGTGGCAGCCGTTGCATAACCAAGGACATGGAAGGCACTAGGTCAATGACGTGGAAAAAACAGAATCACACATACACAAACATAATAAGGCATTCTTTGTATTGGGCCATCCCAGAATGCAGTGGAGCATGTGAACCAGGAGATGAAAGGATATTGTTACAGGGGAAAGTGACACCATCCTGGAAAAAAACAAGTGAGACTTTGGGCACAGGGAGCTGGAGGCCCAGAGCCATGTGGCACTGCCTGTGCCTCACCCCTCAGAGGCAGCTGCTGGGCTGGGCAGCTCCTGGAGCATTTCTCCTCAACACTGCTAAGGTTTAACTAGAAAGGGGTATGTTTGACAGGCAGAAGGGAAGAGAAATATTTGGAGAGATTTAGTTGTGAGCTCTCTAAACCTTCTCTGACAAATGGGAAGCAAACAGGGAAGGTGACAAAGCTGAAGATCACAGGCATTTTCAAAAAGGGCACTGATCCCTCCAGAGTAAATAAAAACACAATGAAGAGCACCTTTGTTTTCCTGCCCTAATCCCTGGTGTATTAACACAGTGCCTCAAAGAAAAAGTTATAGCTTCTTTTATGCACAACTTTAGGAATAGAAGGCAGTTGTGTCTCATCTCGTCTGATCAGGAGGACATGCTGTACTACACATTTGGCCAAAACATCCAGGCGTGGAACGTCTGCGTCACATCAACAACAGGTCAGCTCCCAGGAGAACAGGGAACACAGGTGGAGCAGCAGCAGGTCATTCTGTACTCTGCAGCACATCCCTTCTGCCCTGCTGCTGAGAGCTGGATGACACAACTGAACGGAGAGTCCCAACAGTAGCACCATACTAAGGAATTGTGGTGCCTCTGTCAGCTGAAGAAGCTGACAGTCACAGCACAAAACAGTCACTGCCAGAGGAACCCTGGCTCCCACTGTCCCAAGTCAAGAGTCTAAACCACAGTCTGCTCAAGATATACAATTGAGGGGGAAACAGCAGCAAGATTAATATAGCTGCTTCCTTCATCCCATTCTCAAAGGGGAACTTCTGATGGTAAATGAAAAAAAATGTAGGATAGAGAGGGAACCTTTTATCAGCAAAAAAAGAAGGAAAAAAAACCCTTTCACCCTCTCTTCTCACTTCTTAAGAATTCCATTTAATGCAAGTGTTTCTTCAGCCCTTGCTGCAGAAATTTCTGTCTCTTCTAGCCAAGGGCTATACTGTTTGCTAATTATTCACCCATAAGGAAAAAACCAGCGAGTTTTTATCTCTTATATATAAACAGGACAGAGGAAAGTCACAGAGGGAGATGCAATCTGTCACTGTGACAAAGACACAGCACCACCACACTAGGAGAACAGCATGGCACAGGGGTGGCCCAGACCCAGATCCCTCTTCCTCCACCACAGCACTAAATTCTGAGAGGAGATCGATACTGGAGCACAGAGTGTGGGAGAACCCTCCAGCAACCCACATGGTATGCTGAGGTCAGAAGCTCTTTCAGGAAGCAGACTCCCAGTATATAGAGGAAAGATCCCTTAACAAAAGGATGTTTTCAGATATAACCTTTCAGAATAGTTTCGTCAGTTTTCCAGCCAGTTGCTGGTGTTTCTTCCAGCTCAGGGAAAGAGTTTCCGCTTTATCAGTCCTTCCTGCTGTCTTCCGCTCTGTCACCTCTGACACCGAGGTGACAATCACGTCAAACCCGAAGGTGTGCAAGTCACTGGAAACTCTGCCTGGAGCACAAACAGCCCCATCACCCTCAGTCCCTGCTGACAGGAGACCAGGTACAGAAGGCATTCATAAGTTTCATTTTCCTCTACATCTGCTGCCATGACCAGAGAAGTTCTCAACTGAATTAGGACTGTTTAAAACGGTGGGGACTCATGGTGTAAAATGGGAAAATAGTTGCAGGGACATGCACACCACAGACTTCTGCTAGAAACATTAGGAAGCCCAAATCAGTTCTGTCACGAGGACCTGCCTGGAACAAGCCTGGTCCACAGGGCAAGACTGCAATCACTCTGTCTGGTGTGGCATCTCTCATTTCTGAGCTGCTTCAGATAATTTTCGTGGAGAACATGTCTGTCTTCTTCACAGGAGACCAAGCAAGATACCAGCCCATGAGATGACAAGTACTTGAGATTTGGTCTCCAATTCTGGGCTGGAGAAAGTCAGTCTCTTTTAAATGCCACTAAACACAACTGGAGACTGAGCAAAAACGAAGTAGGTTAGAACATGACCTGAATAAGCTCTCCAGGTTAACTCCACCATAGAAATGTGCCTTCAGGCTTCCTTTAATTCTGCCTTTCCAAATCCTGTTGGAAGCTTGAGGATGGACACTGCAGGAGGCATAGGCTGATGCATTTACTATGTCTCTTCCTCTAGCTATGCTGCTCTCCCTGGACATGCAGCTCTGCAGAATGAATAACCTCCCCCCAGTGTGAATTTAGTGAAAGAGAAACTGATGGCCCTAGAGACCATATCCTAATTAGCAGCAAAAAAAGAACGATGAGGGCAGCCACACTGCCTTCTCCCACCTGGCACAGCAGAACACAGGAGCTAGTGCAGTATACCCTTCACAGACAGTTGCCTCCACGGCCTCAGAAAGGATATTGATGAGAAGGAATTCTTACACGGCTGTGCGTGACCAGAGCATCTGTTTATTAGAAACCAGCAGCAGTGACTCATTTTCAAACAAACATGATTTCGGGCACTGTGTGAGCTCAGCTTCCAAGCCAACATTGTCTCTTGATCCAGCACAGGGAGGAGAAGGGGGGTGGCCCACTGTCCCACAGCACAGGCAAGAAAATGCGGGGAAGAGAAACCAAGACTTAGATCTCTGCTGATCCATTTGGCTTTTGCTTCGGTGTCTCCCGTGCTTTAGCAGGCAGTGATTTCTGCTGTAGGCTCCTGCCTGCACTCCTGAGGCAGTGAGGTGCCTGCCCCAGCCCCCAGCTGGCTGCTCTGCTCTGGAGAACAGAATTGGAGTCTGTTTCTTTATTAGAGACATGCTGCCAGAAGCCAGAGAGTTCACATCTGACTCAGAACTTCCCCAAAGTTTGAGGACATACAGATCATCTCTCCAACCCCCATCTCGAATCCACATCCAGTGCAATCTGGATCCTGTCCCAGAAAGACGAGTTTTTTGGGAAATCTCTTAACTCAGACTTAAACTAAGAACTAAGGAGCATCTCTCCAGATTGGTCCACTCAGTAGCCACTGGTTTCTAAGGGGTGTAGAGCACTAACAGGAGACAGGACCATCATCACTCTGCTACATTTGCCCTTTCTGTGCTCTTACCTTTGAGTAGGTTTTTCCGCCCTTCAGCTCCTATATTGGGAGACAAAACAAACAGGAAAAGCAGCTATTATATGTGCTGGGGCAACAGGGGGAAAGTCATTACTCAGTCCTGGAATCTGCTCTCAGGATTCACAAGCCTCTCTCTCAAGGGTTACCACCACCTTGGTCACTCCCATCCTCCTTCAAGGACTCTTCTCGGAGAGGGAGGCTCCGTTCCTGCATATCCTGTCCCAAACAATCCTTCATTCCCACCACGGACCATGCAATTTTTCTTGCTGCCAAAAAGCAGCCAGTAACTGACTGCCAATACACTACTGGTGGTACTACCTGCCAGCAGCAAAGCTGGACGCTCACCTTACGGACAGACACTCGGCAGATGCAGGGGTCCAGGAGTCCTGTGGCAGGATTGGCACTCATTTTACACACAAAGGTGAATTTCTTTTTCCAGCGGACACAGTTTTCCTGAACTTCCTCTCTGTGAGAACAAAAAAACAAAAAAATCAAATACAGGTACAAAGCCAAATCAAGATCAGCTATCAAGTAAAGATCCTCTGCAACAGCTTGGTTCACCTGAAACTGCATCACACAAAGGTGTTAAGTTAGCATCAAGCTTTTCACTAGTCAATACAGGTAAAATCCAGCCAGGTTACAGAAATACTAATCATCTCATCAACAGATTTTGCCTTTAAAACTTTCACAAGCTCTCTGACATTTCCTGCTCAGCCAGTTTAGCTCATTCACCATCCGGCCCGGATGGAGCACATCTCCATACTCAAACTGGGCTGAAGGTTCACAAGCTTATCTCCCTCCAGCATGTCTGTTTGTACAGCCTCTGCACAGCAAACGTGCTGTGTGTCCTGGATGGCCTGTCCTTCCCTGCTTCTCAGGCTGGGAATAAGCCAGTGACGATGGCCAGCTCAAGGGAGGACCATAATGCATGTGGTAATGCTCGTGGTGCAGGCAGACAGGGCCACACCAAGCAAACACTGCGCTTCAAATCCTGCAGGGGTTCAGCCAGGGAAGTGGGAGTTTTGCTTGCACAGCTTCTGAGCAGACCATCCTGATTTCCAGGGTGAGTGGAGAAGTACATGGCTCGGGCATAGCCTGAGCCTGCAGGAGGAAGAGAAGAAGCCTTCCTGAGTGCAGGAATCACTTCAGGTACAGCTCTGGCTTCTGCACAGCCCTCAGTGGAAGCTGGATTTCACCTTTCCAAGGAGGCTGGTTCAGAGGAGCCTGGAAACAAGGTGTGTGGGCCCTTCCACAGGGCTCTGGTTTCCTACTGAGCCTCTGGCAGGACCTGATCCATTTATGGCTCAGAGCTTGGCCCTCAGCCAGTTCAGTTCTCAAAGTAATGAGGCCGGGGGAGGAAGGGAAGGCACTGCTGACAGCTGTGAGCAAACAAGTTTGACTCTTATCTCTCCTCCTAGCACAGGACAAAGGGGCAAGGGCAGCTGATAAACTGTTTGCTTCAGCAGGGAGAGGAAGGCTTCCCACCATCTGACCCAGGCATGGTGTAAGCCAAATGGATTGGTGGCAAAGGGGAGAATGATCAGCCTTGGTAGTGTCTCAACTCCTTCTGGGAAGGAATGGGAAGAAGCTGTAGCTCACATGGCCACTAGGGCAACCTCGAAGTGAGCCCAAATGGGACAGATCCAGGGACTTGATCCTGAGCCAGGAGGTCCCTGCTAGTCCTCCAAGACATTCTGTGGAACCAAATGTGCCAGCCAAGACAGACACAGAGAACAGAAAAGGAGTAGTTGACAAACAACTGAAACCTGTAATCCTCTGTAATGCAGAAAAAGGCTGATCATCCCTGTTTAAAACTAGAGAAAACAGAAGGCAACAATTCCTTCAAGGTAGGTAACTCAAGCTCACTACTGAAGTCAGTAAAAAGTGAGACATCTAAGTGCCAAAAATACCTTTGAATCTGGGATTATTAATTCAAGATGAGACCTGGTTCTCATTACTCCACTCAACTCACCCCAGCTCTCTCAGATTAAAAAGGTTTTACCTATAACAAAATATTCACCATGCCAGCCAAATTAGGCACGTGACATTTCAAATATGGTTGCCTTAAACCTGACTCAGTAATAGGCATCTTAAATGACCTAAAGGAAGGAAAAACTCAAGATACAGATGAGAAAAGGTATGCAACAGAATGGAAAACCACCTGTGAACACATACTTCAGGAACACAAGGCAGGCATAAGGGGATACAGGAGACACCAAATATTTTAGCAGCATTAGTCATCTTTGAAAAGGAAATGCTATTTTCTAGAAAGCAAGGCTAATGCTAAAGCTACTACTGACACCAGAGCTCCAAGTGAATGCTGGAAGGCAGCTACAAGTGAAAGATGTTCAATCAGACAGCAGTACACTGGTGCACACCTTGTTCTCAACTCTGATAAGAGCTCTAACTCCAGCCAGACGAGAGCATTCATGGTGATGCCTTAGGTTTTAACTTTTATATTTTTCAAATCCTGTACTGCTTAGTGTGTAACTCTGAGATTTCATGTGGCCTGTTAACTACTGTTCTCTCATGCTGGTTAGATATAACAAGCCTCTCTCAGTTTGCTCTTCAAGGACACCAGGCCCCAAAATGTGTAAACTAAAGCCTTGAGAGGGGTGGCAAACTTGGGGTAATTACATCATTAACTGAGGTTACAATTGGAGAATTAACTCTGATATGCAAATGGACCAAACTTATAAAAATGTGAAGAACCTGTGACCCAGCATCCATCTTGGGTGTACCCTTTGACTGCCCAGGGTGTACCTCTGAAGGCCCTTCAAATAAATACCTACTTTTATTCTCTTACTCTTGTCTAGTATCTGTGTTTTAGGTGGCCACCTCAAGACATCAATGGGACTAAGCTCCAGCTCCCAGATCTCAGAGTACATGCCTGGCTCCCAAAGCTGCAGGATCATTAGTAGGATCAAGGGCTGCACCAGTATGCGAGTTTCCTTACTCAGGAGTTCTTGCTCGTTTTACAATGCAGCCATGATTAAGCATCTGCTGGATGCTTCTAAGTCCAATGAAGGCTAATTACTTCAAAATGTGGTAAAAAGTACCGATTAGCAATAAAGAGCTCCATAGCTAATTTGCCTTTAGCATAAGCGCCTCTAACAGACATTCTGCTTCTTATTAAGGACGTACATTGGCTTTCCAGAACTGCTGTAGATACCACACAGTGCAAGGGATTAGGAAAAGGATTTGGGGGTGTTATAGTCACCCACAGCACTGTAATCATGAACCTGAGCTGCAGGTGCACACATAGCTTGGGTTTTTACGTCTTTGGAACAGCCTTCACAGGGCGAGAAGGAGTTTGTAAGACAAAATCCAGAGCTGCTTTCCAGTCACAAGTTTTAATCATTCAATAATGAATTTCAACCTTTTTTTTTTTTTCCACTTTTAAGGGTGGGGCCCGGGTCTGTATCATTAGACAAGCAAGCAACAGCTCTATTGTTTCAAACCAAACTCTAAAAAATTAGCTCCATATTTCTACAAGATGGCAAGTGGAGAAGCAATGGGCTTTGCTGATCCACCTCCCTTCAAGCTATTGTTAGGCTGGTAATTAGAGAACACTAAAATAGGGATAAAAAGGAAGGAGAACTCAGATGATGAGCAGTTTTGTATTTAGCCCTGGGATATTCTCTGATGTACAATTAGGAACCATCATACAGAAACAAAAAAACACCCAAGAAGCATAGTGAGGGCTGCACCAAGAGGCATTTTCTTCCATCCTAATCACAAGGCAACTAAAAGTAAAGCAGAAATGAACAGCTTAAAACCAGAAGTGTCTAATTTTAAGTTTTACTCTGTATTCGGAGAACCAGAAATAGTTCAGACCGATGCCAGGTCTAGGTGCCAATTCAACGGCTCTTCAGAAGTTGTGTTTTAAAAAAGCTGTCTGTATCATTTTGCAAAAAGACTCCCAGAAGGCTGAATCCCTGCCAAGCTAAGCTTTGCCCTCTTCTGACTTCAGACTTATTCAAAGCTGTGTAATTATTCTTTCCAGACCTAAATATACCTCCTCAGAATAAACCAGTGCAATCCTGTGGCAGCTTTTGTGAAAAGTGGAGTTTTGAAAAGAGCTTCGTGAGGTCTTCTAATCTTGGAGCTGCTCATCTACCTCCAGCTCGAGGAAGAGTTTTCTGCATCCCTCATCCACCATCCTACCCTTCGAGAGAAGATTTACCAGAAAAAGAGCAGCTGGAAGATGCTTCACCATAGCATGGTAAAAATTCAAGTAATATGAAGGATATGCAGCAGGGACCCACTGTGTTACCTGCTTTTGGAGAGGCAGCAGTGAACTCAGGGAAGCCTCCAAGGCCACTCTGGGTTCAGATCTCACACACAGCTCTGGAGACAGGCAGAAAAACAAACAGACCTTAAAGAAGAGACGTCTCCCAACTGTGATTTTAGTGCCATGGACAGACTAGCACTGTTACAGAAAGCCACAAGGCTCCCTCTGAATTCAAGTTGGTAAAGCAAACACTTCTAGAAAAAGGCCACGTATATGACCCGTGCTATCTTGGGCTACTGTGAACCTCTCTCCCACATGAAAACCCAGCTAATGAAACACTAGAGCAGAGATTAAAACTTCTATTTACAGACTCAGAGCTGAGTTGTGGGTATCAACCTTCCAACACACCACCTGCTGAAACACTTTTGCCTTGCTGAAGCATTTAGAAAAGCAGATGTTTCAATCTTACTTTATGGCAGTTGTCACACATAAGACAGTGTGTCATAAAAAGGCCACAGCCTTACTGGAAGGGCTGCAGCAAGAAAAAATAGCTTTTAATGTCAAACGTTTCAGTAGAGCAATGTGTCTCAGTCTGATGTTTCATGCATGGGGGAAAACGTGGGAAAACCTCAGGCTCAATGGGACAGTATAGAGATAAGCACACACAAAGAGCTTCTTATTCAGATTTACTCCTCCTCATTACACAGAGGGGAAGGGTAAGCTTTCCTATTTCTGATGCTCAGTCCACATGCTCACTGTCCCCCCTCTGAGATGTGGATCTGTGTCAGAGCCTTCAAGCAGAACTAATCCCCCTCGCAGCAGACCTAGTCCTCTGCACCCTCCTCCCTGGTTCACCACTGCAGCAGGAGCAGCAGCATCTTATCTGATAAGGCACAGGAGAGATAACACCATTTTAAAGAGACTGCCAAGCCAACTCCCAGCTCAGATTCTTTTAAGTGCAGTGAAAAACAGCCCTTCAAGGGACCCTGACACGTACCAGCAGTGGGTCTTTTGGGGAGTAAGGAAACACAACCCCTGCAATGCAGGTACAATCCCCTCAATCACAGAGGGGGATAAAGAAACAAAAAATCACGTTATTTCAGCAGACTGCACCTGAAAGGCATTTTCTACACCATTTCTTTACACAGCTCTGCTTTCATCTGCAGAGACACTGTTAAAACAGTCTCATCTAATTCCCGGCCCTTCCAAAGGCTGAATTAGAGCAGAATCATTGACACTCCCTTAGCTTGGCAAAGCCTGGAACAATCCTGCATTTTGCTCCAGAGAAGACAGTTACTATTCTAACCAGGTTTTCTAGTGCAAAGCTGCAGAGAGACCTTTTGTAAGGGCAAGGAAAAATCCCTGAAAAGCCTGTTTTGAAACTGACTTTCTAAGATGCTCAGGAACCAGTACTCACACCCTGGTGTTCACAGCACACCAAAATATATGCCATCCTACTAACACAGCAGGTCCTGCTACAAACAATGCCTAATCGCTGCCTATAAAACACAGGAATTACAAAAGTGGGCGAACATACATATGTAATACAAAGCAAGTCCTCATTTAGCCATTAGCTGGTTTAGGTTTACAATCCAGAACGTGCAGGTATCTCCAAATAATGGGCTTAGGACAGGGCACTTCACTGCAGTATACACACCATTAAAGAAAAATGCAGCTCTGAGGCTTTGCCATCCAGATGCCTGGCAAGGAAAAGGAGAGAAATCCACAGTGAGCAGGATGCACTGTGGGTGTACAGCACAGGAACAGGTCACATCAGTAAAGCTTAGGGCTGCCACGATCCATTTTATTTTGTTGTCAAGCTCATGGAGGCCAAACACAGGTAGGAAAGCAGAAGCAAACACAATGCAGCAATAGATGCTGGGAAGCTCAATGGAAACATATCCCAGGAATGAGAAGTGACACACCATATCCCTTGGGGAACATCATGCAGAATCATAAAAACCAGCTGGATACACAACACATGAAATCCTAGTTTAACCTGGAGGTGGATGCATGCTTTACAAGTTTACACAGAGGGGTTTTGCTCAGGTCTTCCCTGAGCAGAAGCAGTGCAAGGGCTGCAGGGAACTCCCAACAATAAAGTTACTCTGCTGTGCCTGAGCTTACATTACTGGCCAGAACAACTGCCAACCCAAGGAGCTGGATGTCTCCGCCTCTGCAAACAATCCTGTATTCTCCAGCTGACAAGTGCTAGTTGTTGTTCAGTAGACATGAGCAGTTATGATGGAAAAATGGCTCAGAGACAGATGATGCAGACTGTGTTACTGAGAGAACTAAGCAAGCCTTTGTCATTTGAAACAAGTCTTATTTGGATGTCTCACTGCAAGTGTTTTAAACAAGGGTTCAGCAGTAAGGTCATTGCATCTACCACCTACTCGCAAAATTAACTTTTGAACTTCCAGCAAACCCATTCCAATGGCCCATGGTGAAGAAGGACACCTACCCACACCTCTCTTGTGGCATCATTTTACACCTGCGTCTTGGGTGCTACGCTAAACCACAACAACCTGTTTAGTTCTTCATTTGCACCAGAGCAGTGATATGTAAAGGCTCTCTAAATGCTAAACGTGTACACCAATGCCTTTAGAATAAAGCAATCGCAGAACTCAGCATTTTTCAAGGGGAACAAGGCAAGCTCCAAAACTTCTGTAGGGCTTCACCTGCTGTCTTAGTTCTACCTCACAGCTGGAGATGGACATACATCCACTCCTGCTGTTCACTGGCAGCTGGGGGGAGTGGGGAAGAGTGAACAGGGAAGGAAGAGTAGGGGAAAGTCAGCTCAGGAAACCAGATTCCACTTACACAGTTAAGAGCACAGGCTGCTTAATCCCTACTTGACTGGACATGAGACAAATACAGGAAAAAGGATTAATGGCAAGTGTACAGGAAAAAAAAAGCTAACGGAAGAAACTTCAGTCACAACTGAGAAACCAAGGTAAGGAACACTCAAGGTGGCTTCACTGGGGGACAGGGGACGATGACGACAGCACCAAGTATGTGAAAGGCAGCTGAGGAAAGAACTGGAGCAAAAACAATGGCGCGAGCATTAAGTAAAAACAGGATTCAAAGAATAATTGAGAAATCATCCTTAGGAGTAAACTGGTATCTAGCAGGCAAGGTATTGACTTTTTACAGCTTTAACCTTATTTCCAGAAGAAACCTATTTCTGTAAAGTACAGCTTTGGAACTGCGTTTTACAGTTCCCTCCAAGGCAGGGATCAATCTTGATAGAGGTCCACCAGTACAAGCCAGGGAGTGATAATCCCTCCCGGAGAATGGGGGTGGCAGTCAGTCAATCACCAGAACAAAACCCTCCAGCATCAGCATTCCTAGTTGTGTATTAACAGCTTCTTTGCAAGTAATTCAGTTACATCTGGACTCCAGTCACATGAACCCAGACACGTGTCTTTCGTAAGTGACAGAGATGAAATGCTGCACCTCATGCACCTCAATGTGTCCCATAGGCAAGAGCTTTCCAGTGCAGTGCATCCCATGTGCTCCAGATCACTGCACTGGGTAGCCAGGCTCTCCAGTACATTCAGGGCTTCTCAAACCACTGGGAGTTATTCTAGAAGAAATATTTCCAACCATTCCTTGTATCTAAATCCTAAAACTATTAAGCTCCTCCTAACATGAACTATGTTAAAAATACTATGAGAAACGGAACAATGGAGGTTATTAAAAAAATCACACCCAGCTGGTGACCAAGTGCTACAGGAGAAGCTGCACAAGGGAACAAAAATTGTGTTAAATAGAGAAAGTAAGTCACAGAAAAACGACCCTTTAGAACTTAAGCTATAGAACAAGCCAAATGAGTTTCGAAAGGGTAAGCAGGGGTGGAGCAGGGAGAAGGCATGGGGAAATAATTTTAACAGACTTGGCTGCAAGCAGCAAGGGACAGGGGTACACGGCACTTAAAAGATGGGACATGCCCAGCAGAGCCACTGTGCTTTGAGGTATTTGTAATTTACATTCTGTCATCTTGAAGCAAAGAAGAAAAGCTGGGTATCGGGAAAACAAGTCCAAGAAGGGAGTTTAACAGCAAATGCTGTGCAATACATCTATTGTTACACATTGTGATGAAGGCAGACCAACCCAAAGCAACACATATCCAAGGACTTCTTGCCACATCTACAGAGCACAAGCTCTTTTTGGTCTGAGGCCAGGGATGCGTGCCAGTAGCAAAAACATCACAAGCAAAGAACCACCAAACTCTTAAGCGTAAAGAAAGGAATAACTGGATAGATGACTTAGTTACTAAAACAAGTCTGTAATAACATGTGTATTAAATGCTGAAAGATGCATTTGCTTTTTTTGAACTCTCATCATGCACTGAGTCACCACACCAACTCCTACTTCCATTGTTCCAACAGACTATGTCGGAGCTGGGTTAGCCAAGAACGAGCCATGTGCCAGGCTGCCAAGCCCACCACCGATGCTTTCCTCCCACAAGCAAATCCACAAGGATTTAATCCGCAGAAAAAATCAGAGCAGGTCTGCCCTGCAGATTGCACTTGAGTCTGCCCAGGTCAGCCACCAGCTCCCACACTCAGGTTGTTGTATGCCAGTGGCCCCTTCTCCAGCCTGGCTCACATACGTGTATTGTTCCTCTTGCTTTGTGCTGCAGAAAACTGGGCTACCTTGCAGTTCACACCCACCATGCTCTTAAGAACTTGCCTAACTCTGGGCCTAAATACCTCCTAGATCTAATGTTCCACAACTACAACCACTGAACAATCAAATGTGCATAAAACAGGCATGAGGGCAACTTAACTAAGTTACCTCTTATGAACTCTAACCTATACCTCCCATCCAACAAGCCAGACTTACAGGAACATGAAAAAACCCAAGCTGAGAGAATTCCCTGTTACTGGGGGATGAAAGGCACAGAAGGAGGGGTGTTCAGGCTCATTACCAACACCTGCACAGTAAACCCCACAAAAGTTAAAAAAGAGTAAAAAAAATCTCAACTCTTCCAGAGCTTGTTGGCCCTTTGGGCAAATCACAGTTCAAATTTCCCCTGTGGTTCTAACAGATCAAGGAACTAAAGCTTCAGAAGGTCCCAAACACTTCAGAAAAACTCTACGGTTTGCTCTGTACAGATGCTTACAAGATTAAGGTAGAATAATACACTAAATTTCCGAGTCAATACATGTTTCTGTATCACACTGTGGCTTTTCTCAAAAGACTTCTCACTTCTGGTAGACCACAGATGTAAAATGAAGACTCGCTGATTATCCGTTGCTGGTGTATTTATAAACTTTCTTCATCCCCTAAGTGTTAGCTGTCATTCTGAGAGATTCCAGATTTGCCTTTTGCTGACTAAATTTAAACTCCCAGTGAAGAAAGACAGCAGTGTAAACTCCACCAAGGAGAACTCTTATAACGTGCCCACCTCACAGGGCACAAGACATGGCTATAACTCTGTATTGCAAGAAAGCTAGCTTTGAACACAAGATACTCTTATGAAGAAAAAGCTACTTATAAAGAAAAAAGCTACCTTTCAAAACAAAAAAAATCAACACTTGCCCCGCACGATGAGAAAAATCCAGACATGGGTCAACTCAATAGTCCAAGGCCTTGCTGGGATAGTAAATCTGGCAAATGAAAACTCAGAAGGGCATCAACACAAGACTAGGAACAACATCACTAACATTTGCAGAGACAAATGTTTTTGCCTCTAAGGCAGATTTAGGGCATGTGAAGACATACTGATGCCAGAATAGTTAAGTGACTTTTTTTGCCAATATCAACCCTGTTTCAACCAAGGGAGTTTGCCAATGTAGCTGCACCAGAGAAGTCTTTATAGTGCAAATTAACCTGCACATGAGGCCAAGTTAATTTCTGGAATAATTTCATTAATACCGTATGATGTAACATCACTGCAATTTGGCTCGAACATGCTGAAGAGTCTTTCAGTAAATAAGCTGCCTGAAGTCAACCCTGGTGCTAAAAGTAGGTTTAGTTACCCAAGAGGTAACACCCAACCATGCTCAGACATGTTTCCCTATGAGTCACTTCTACAGAGTACATATTTACTGAAAACAAATACAATAGCCCAGGAGAAGGCCCTTTATACGTTAGCATCAGCTTTTTTGTTCCAGGATCAACACAAAGTGTTTTATGATAGCTCTTTTACAGAGGCACCATTCAGCACTACAAACCAGGTCACTGCTTTTAAGGACAAGGTCCAAACACGTTCTCCCTGAACCTCTGTCCCTTCCATCAATATCTATCACTGCTGGTGTTTATGAGCAAAAAGGCCACTCAGCAGGAGAGGTTTGCAAATGAGAAGCTGCTGAGCAAAGCTTGTTGACCCCTGACTCATCACTGTACTAGTGGTGATGGGCTGGGACTCCTAAATCTACCTCTCCCAACTCTCCCTTCCCTTCTGCCCCAATTTCAGTTTCAGACCTGGTGATATGCTGGACTAACAGAGCCAGCAAGAGGGGAGAGAAAAGGGTCTGACACACAGCAGTTAGAGCCAATTTCACTCCTCTGGAGTCACAGCTGCAGACAAACACAATTCTCTAAGAACGACCAATATCTCACGGTGCCACTTGTCCTAATGAAAGAAAGGTAATTTCATAAATTATGTATTGTTTAAAAGCAGAATATGGGAGAGCTCTGCATTTAGTGGCAGCAGCCAGTGCTGGTTAAGCCCTTGGGAGATGTCAGCACAGGATCCCGCTGCAGGAGCAGGTTTCTGAGGATCAGAGAGGCTTTACCTCCCCTGTGGCTGTCACCACAAGCTGTATTCAGACACGCTCCCTTGATTCTCCCCTGCTGAGAGCAAATGATATTGGAGAGGTACTGCATCACTTCTAGAGGGAAAACAACATGCAGCTTTGTTTTGAAATAACAGACGCACTTGCACTTACAGCAGGAAAACTCATTGCTATAAACCTACATCAGAAATGGACCTTGAAGAGAACAGGAGCCACGGTATGATCAGCTACTCCCTGTACAGCACAAAACTGGTGTTCAACGAAACAGAAAGGCAGCAAATGACAGAAACAGTTGTAGGAAATACACTCCTCCACAGCACAGTTTCCCTTGCAGCAAAGAGCACTGCAGGCTACTGAAGGTATAAAATGAGCAGCACTGCACTTGAAAGAATTAGACATTTATGTAGATGCAATTGCCTGGTGTTACCAGAACAGGCCACTGACAGAAGCCAGGGAAAGCTTTCCTACAGAGGAGTTACTGCATAATTAATCTGTAACACAGGCAAGCAGACGACCTCTGCTCAGCCCTTAATGCTTCATGTGGAAGCAGGACGCTGCACTACCTGGGGCTCACTGGTTTACAGCAAGGCTGCCTAAGTGCAAATGGTATTGCTCCATTTCAGAGCAATGGAGCATTAACAGCTCCGGAAAAATTGCTGAATTATAAATATCCTACATGCCTCCCTCATATTCTCTGACATGCAGGCACAGCCTAAAAGAGGATGGGAAGAACAGGAACTAGCAGGAGAGATAACCATGATGGAAACACAACCAAACTGGAAACTCTCTCCTCAACCTACATAGATGCAAACAGAAACCCACTGAACACCACAATGCCACACCCAACCTCACCTTTGCTGTCTCAAGCATGGATAAAGCCTCAAGGTCTGATAAAGCGCCAGGTAAAAAAAAAAAAAACAACAAAAACCCTCTATGCTAGGTTTTTTCCAGACAAGTGTTTCCTTCCTCCTCTCCTGGCCATTTGCATTTTATTTTGATGAGCAATATTATCCCTTAAAGACTGGAAACAAAAGTGACCGGACAGAGAACAAGACAGCTGGAAAACATCATCAGGGTTCACTCTGGCCTCAGCATTTTGTACTCCTCACACTCCCAACTTGCAGTTCAGGAGAAATGGAAACTCCATTGGCAGGCAGGAGCACAGGCAGGCATGCACTGAGCAGTCCTTCATGTGGCAGCTGGCTGAGGGAGTCTCTGTTGATCATTAACCCAACTGCCATTAGTGAAACATCTTGTCACAGTCATTTAATACGAAGTTTTATTCTGGAAGCAAAATGGGAGTTATGTGACTACCCCAAATTGAAACCCTGAGGCCACATCCGTTTCACAGGATTTTCTATTACAGGTTCCTTCATCTGCTTGTCCATTGCAAAGCCAGACTGGAGCATAGTGGTTGGTAATTTTTGACAGGCACTAAGCAAACCTTACATTTTGTTTTCTACATTTGGTATGCTGAATGGGAAGAGATGGGATTTGCTTCACTGAGGGAAACATGAAGCTCTAGAAAGCTCCAAAAGGAAGTTTTCTGTCTTTAGTTGCTTATTTCAGAGAGCACATTTCAGGGTAGTTACCAACCACATAACCTTTGTAGGTCTCTAAAGCTTCATTGCTAATTACTGCCGTGGCTTTCTAGCCCTTCCAGGACAGTAAATCCACATACTCTCTTCCTTCCTCCCATATAAGAACTTACAGTGCTTTCAGGCTGAACAGACGGAGTTCATTTCTTATTTAAAATACAGCAGTAAAACTATTTTTAGCTTCATCCCATCTCCTACTACAACATGGGACCTCCTTCAAGGCCTCCTCTCACCAATGAAGTAGGATAAATCCAGCCAAAGCAAAGGCATAATCCTGTCCTGCTCTCTTGCCAGCTCAGCTACTCGCTATCTGCAGGGAGTGTGGCTGCTATAGACTGTATATGCTACTGCTTATGTAGAACATACTGTCTCTTCCACCCTTACCTCCTCCCAATCCTTTAGTCTCCATGGGCTTCCTCTCCATTTTCTTCCACATCCCCATAACTCCATCCCAGTTCCTCATCTTGGCTTTATCCACTGAGCTACAGGGGCGACTCTTGAGAAGCACATGACAACGACATCCACGACAATCAGCGATTTCCAATCATGCACAACAATTCCCCTTCTTGCTCATCAGATTAAAAATACACCAAACAAGAAGGCTGTTCATGCAGTGAACACAGGCACAACTGTTTGTCTAGTGGGAAGTGCCTTTCAAACCCAGGCACTAAAATGAGATGCCGAGTCCCACTGTATGGTACCAGAGAGATCATGATGCCAAGTCCACAGTTACAACAGCGATGTGCATCGTGTCTCCCAGCAAGTGCACTTGGCACAATATGAATAAACTGCCAGGGGAAAAAAAAAAAAAGTCTCTCACCCTGCAGGGCAAGCAGCTGGTACCGGGGTGGGTAGACACGTCCTGAAATAACACCTGAAATGATCACCTTTACAGCATGGATTACTGACACAAGGTCACAGGACGCTACAGAAGAAACATGCAGATCCAAAGGTTGATCCAGGGAACTCCTAAAGGCTTCTGGTTATGATACAATAACCCATAGCTTTGAAATAATTCCTGACCCATTTCAGAGCAGGCTGCAAGCACAGTGCAGAGCTGGCAGCCCACAGAGGATGCAGAACATATCCTGTTTGAAGAAGGAAGGTCACACACAGAGCCACATCCGCCTGTCCTCGCAGGTCTCACAGAGTTACACACAGGATGAGGCCTCACAGAGCTACACACAGCTGGATGCTGCAGAGTTCACCATCCCACACTGCCAGGCCTGTGAGCTTACACATTTGCCCTGAAATGAGGGAGGTTTCTGATCTGAGGGAGACAGTGGGCTCTTCCCTGAAACACTACCAGATGTAGTTTCCTGCAATAAAATAATAATAAGAAATAAATCTGTACCTGCCTCATTGATCTAGAAACTGGTACCAGAACACCTTGCCACTGGCAACTTACGGCCTATTAAAATACCAACCACTGTGCAGAGAGACCACAGGCTGCCAAAGGCACACGTGAATTCCTCAGAAATTCAGCTACAAAGCTAGAGTCAACACTGACAGCAGCTCAAGAGCACAAAGAATAAATAGACTGGAAGCCCTTTAGGTTTTTCTCTGTATTTCAGAAATAAATACATGTCTTAAAGGAGCAGGGCCACTCTCACCTATCTTCTCTGATTCTCAGCCAGAGCTGATGGTATCGTCACCCTGCGAATCAAGCGGGCCACAGAGCCCTGGTTTCCCAGTAGAACATTAATTTTCAATGAGTAACTTTTTTGAGCCAAGGGCTGCTTAAGTCACACAGATAAGGCTGTTGCTAAGAGTCAGCTGTCAAAGCAATGCCAGCTCAGAATCGGCGATGAGGGGGAAGTTTGAAAGCTGCCTGTATCTGAACATATTTACTGATGCTGTACACACAGCATATCGGTTACAGCGCTTTAGATTGCAGCTTCTGGTCAGCAGAGCAGTCTCTGCCTGAGCCACAGCAGGCAGGACAGAGCCAGGGCATGAATAGAGACTGTTCTTTACTCAACAGGATACAGACCCCATGGCAGGAAGGTTTTAATGTAATTCTGCCCATCTTGTGACAGGCTTCAACACGGTGACCGGTGACAGGAAGATGCAAGCACGTCACAAAGCCAATCAACCCACTCCAAAGCGTCTGTCAGACCCTGCAGCTGTAGCAGCCAGAGCCCAGAAAAGGTGAGAGAAATGCTTTGCAACCTCAAAGCACAACTTAAGATAGTTTGTGCCAAGGACCTTGTGGTGCTCCATCACTTCTGCAATTTTTCCGACACTCTTAACTTGCCAGAGGTTAAACCTCACCCACTGCTTCTGCTCTCACAACTCATACCAACATTTAGCTACACTCCTGGAATGGACTCCCTTTTTCTCATCTTTGCTGTCTAGTTTCTCTGTATTTGTTTCAGAATGCAAGGCAGTGCAGGTACTATGCTTTAATATTATCTTGAAATAGGTAATGTTTTATTGTGAATCACTTCTAGAGGCTGTATTGAAATCACTTGTCCATGAACACCCCCAGCCTATTCCTGAGGCTCTGCCAGGAAGGAAGGATGTTACATGTGAAGCTGCTCTGGAACATGAAAACTCAGTCTATTGATCTGTGTAATAGGAATATTTGTATATGTAGGGAAGGTCTGCATTTCCAGACACATTTGCAACAAAATAACTTTTAAAAAAGTTATCACATCACATGCTGTAGCAGAGGATAGAGCCAAGCACATCCTGTCCTATAATATGGAACTGGGAGAATGGTTTAAAGCCACAACCAAGTTCCTTGCTCCACTAAACTGTGACAATCCCACTGGAATCAAGAGGCAGCACTCAGCAAGTGATCCCCTTTTCACAACAGCCAGTTTTCTTCCCTCTTGGTGACTCTAGAAGAAACTATTTAGTTACCTAACCTTTGTTTTAAGGCAGATAGTAGTCAAGATTCAGATCTCAACCAAGCTGAATCAGTCTTTCAGTCTCTGATTAAAGTTAATGATTTTCCAGTCTGAAAAAGCTAAACGTGGCCAACTTAATTACCTGAAGGATCCTGTAGTGCCAGGCACAATGACTATTTACGTAAAGACAGTGAAGTAGTTAATTTCTAACTCCCACCACCAAGAGCTGCATTCTGGAGGTGGCACAACTTGCACCTCCCTTCACAAAAAATTTTGAATCACCAGCCCTGCATTAGCAGGGCAATGCTTCTCCCCTTCACTTATGTCCTACAGAAGTAAAAGAGTTCTGTTATCACTAAGGCATGATGATGCTTGTTATCCCACCAGCTGCCAAAAGCAAGTAGCTTCAGGTCATTTGTGTCTACACGACGATGACAGAGCCACACTTATACAAAAGCTGACCTCAGTCCACAGGGAGCTGTCAGTGTGAGGTGCCTTCCCAAATATCAGTGTTTCTTTGGTTTTCTGGATGGAGCTTTACACCCCCCACAAAAAAAAAATAAAGTATGCAGTGCAGGAAGTGGCCTTTCATAGTGACTCAAAAATTGCAAGGCTAAGAACACTGTGGGTTCAGGCTGCAGCACTGACATACTTGGAGGTCAGACCACCCCAACGGGGTCAGCTCTTCCCAGATTGAGCCCACACGCAAACAGGGCTGGGCTGCTGGAGACAAGCTACATTCATTGTTTCAAACTGCTGCAAGGAGTGCCAGGATCAGAAAACCAAGCTGAAATGCTTCATATGCTTGGAAGAGCATAGTCCCAAAGGAAATACAGTCTGAGGTGCCGTCAGAAGACAATGAAGAAGGTGGGAAATGCCCTCAAAGCTGCCCAACGCATGCAAAACAGTCTTTCCTCTAGAGTCAGACTCTAGAGGGGGCTTTTGGAGTACAGCCCCTTCCTTCAAATCCAGAAATACCAGAGTGAAGCTGTTGGCAGGCTAACAGAACAACGTAGGATGAGGTGTCAGGAGTCTGTGGATAACACCTGGCTTTCCACTTCCTTCATGTTGTGCATGAGCAATGCTTGATGCCAATACAGAGCCAGAAATCACTCAGAACCAAGGCAAAGAGCATCTGGCTGTCACTCAACATGAGCCGTAAGCAGAGAGGGGGAATTTAATTGAGTCTTCCTCTTCTGGGATACCCAAAGACGTACATGCACTTACTACATCAGCCTGTAGCTTTAGGCACTCATCTGGATATCCAAGCTCCTGCCTGCGCTGGTCCATGGATGGGATACCTCCCAATGAACTTACTGTCTCATCTCTCTAGGAACAAAGCTGTACAAATCCCCCAGAAAGGGGGATTTTTCAAACTGGTACAAAATGCAGCCACCCACCTGCTCCACAAAAACGGTTGCCATGAATACATCCATACTTCTCTGTGCCTGCTATTTTTAAAGATACTTGGGAGGCAACTGAATTCACTAGTGGTTGTGATATTTAAGTATCCGTATTAATAATATTCAAGGAATACACTGGTACTTCTCCGTGGGAGAATACAGCACCTGCCTGGCCTACACCTGGCTCAGATGCCTTTTCAGATGCCCAACTTCCATAATCCAACAACAAGGTGATAAACCCACAGACACAACAGATGCTTTGAACACAGAGCACTGTAAAGTGAAACCTGTGAGTTTTATCCTCAGAAGCCCCACCACAGCCTAAGGAAACTTTACAAAGGGAGAGGAAAGGACAAGCAAAAGGATATTTACAGATGAAACTTTAGTCATTAAAATACCTATAGTTTAATGCAAGGCCTGAGCACAGGAAGAGTGGAAATAGAGTACCTGCCTGCGAGAAAATATTAATTAAAATAACCCAAACAAACCAGAAAACCCGGGAGAGGAAGATCCCCAAAGCTGAATGTGCTGACAGGACCTGAACCTTTTCCAGACAGCCTTGAATTCCTAAGAGCATTTAGTCTTAATGCATTTCAGACAGGTTCCCCTCTAGCCAAAAGTGCGAGCAGTCTGGGAAGGGGGTCCCAGCCCAGTGCGTGTCCCACCAGACCCAGGGCTCCAGGCTGTGGCAGCTGTGTATGTGTAACCCAGGCTGAGCTGGACTTGGGACAGGCTGACAGGAGCCAGCAGTACAGGCTGCTGCTTCTGCCTTGCTCACAGGTCAAGTGATCCTGATGCCACCTGACAACTCATTGGGTATATCGTATTCCCACCTCCTGCCATGGACATGCATGAGGTGTCAAGTAAGCTTATTGCAAATAACCTGAAAAATGTGTCTCTGGAGGTTCTTATACAACACTCCTCTTTCCACACTGCAACTACAAAAACTGATTTAGTGTTTCCTGTGAAGAGTTCCTATATCTACTTCTAACCTCGGTTTACGGACTCCAGGTGACATGGGACACATTATTCAGATCAGTTCTCTGAAAACTCATGCTCATGAAGAGCTACAGCTCAGCTTGATCACAGCCACAGACCTCCAAATGGCCCAGATCACAGAAACCCAAATCGATTGCAGAGCAAACACCAGATTTTGTACATAAGCAGCTCACAAGAGATTACTTGCCAGACATTACAACCTCAAACCCAATCAGTTTTGGAAGTGGTTGATTTCAGAGAAACAATCACAGACTCCAAATAACTTACAGATTTCTAACACAACACATATACAGTATCTCCTTCCCTTTAATCTTTCACAATAAATATCAAAAAGGTGATAGAAATGAAGAGAGGAGCACAGAGCAAAGGCAAGGCATGACCTGGGAGCCTCTCCACATGGTAACTCTTCTGGAAATTCATCCCTCCGGAAGTTTCTCTAACTGCAACAGGGAAAAATATTTGGAAAAGGTCAAATGACTCAATACCACTGAGACCCATAACTTTTCAACCAGGAACAGGTTTCCATGTGCTTTCAGTTAGAGCACAGAGAGGTTGAGGGAAAGGTGGCAAACCCCCCCAGCCCACTTCTCCTTTGCTCATTTTGAGAGCTCTGTATGTGTTTGGTTTGAATTACAGTCGATTTTGCTGCTGGAACGCATCTGCAACACGGAGCAAACTGCTGAACCCCAGCCAGCTCAGAAAACAACCCACACGGCTGGCAGCACTAGCAAATCCCAGGGATGACTCCTAGAAGCTGCTTTCAGGGACAACAGGAAGAGGGAGATGGACATTTCTCTGCACAGGCTATTCCTGAGACACCCTCCAGTGCCACTTATTCTATTATGACTCCAGAAAGCAGAAGGGTTAATTTCTTTCCAAGTTCACATACTGTTTGAATTCCTTAGATAAGCTGCTTCTACCAAACCCAAGGATCTAGCCTCAGGGGAGAACATTGTGAGGAAAAGCTCTTTTGATAGATTTTCTTCAAAAGAGAAATTAATTCAAAGTCCATTTTTGGAGGTGTTCCACGCCCATGGCTTCTACCAGCTTCAGATGAGGTTGCATCGTGCCTTTGGAAAAAAAAAACCAAGCTTTGAGAACTGCCCTACCACTTCTGTTTGCAAGACAGAAATGTTTTATGCTTGTCCAATAAAATCTTCTCTCCTGAAATGAGAAAGCTCAGCACACAGCACCACAAAGAGGAAAACCAGACCCAACCAGGCTTTAGCCCTGGGATAAAGCAGTTAACAGCTAGCACAAACTAATCCTGTACCTTTAAAACTGAGCAGTCACTCAGGAAAGCAAAAAACAAGTTTTGAAAGCCACTGAAGGCTTCTTTCACATCGTGAGGCAGAAAGCAAGTCTGGGCTGATACGGAATTCATGTTTGCATACTGTTGGTGATAATCTGTGTGCATAGCTGGAAACAAAGCAAGTTTTTATTAGCAATTAGCAACAAGAGTGGGAACAGACCTGCCTGAAGGAGTCAGAGAAATGCCAATACAGGATGGCAGAACCTTATAAGATGTGTAGCAAAATGATCTCAATATGACATAGAAAACACTGCTGCTCTGAAGTGGGAAATGTAATGGCATCAGTTCAAGGAGATAAACTGGGTCTTTAACACTGACAGCTTTGACTCCAGGCAGCAGTTTTCCCTTGCACAGCAATTTGCAATGCAAAACAAACTACTTCCACCCTTGCCAAGAAGAGAAATTTGGTATCAGAGGGGGAGAGCAAAGTTGGGAAGGGTTGATTTGCTTAGATATAGTTTTCTACAGAGTTGAGTTTCAAGTAAGGCATGAAGGCAGTACAGAACATGGTTTAAAACTGTGTGTGAGAACTTGGGCAAGGAGGGGGGGGGGAAAGAGAAGAGAGGATTTAATCCCCTTTCAGGGGAGTGACCTCCCACTCCCTCCCCTCATCTCTGAAAAATTCAATCCAGCTCGGATCAGCCAACACCACCCAGGTTCAGAGCTCTCCAGCTATGTACTTCCCCCGCTCCGGAGAATGATATGGCATGTGGGGCCCTACAACAGAACTATTAAAATCCCATCAAGGAGTAAGCAACTGGTGGCCATATGCTAAACCACTCAAGGGAAGAATAACCAGGGAAAGAAGCACAGCCAGGCAGAAAGCCTGCAGGCAGGGTCTTACCTGGTAGATAAACTAGCAAAGTCTCCTCCATCTAGCAGTCTGATTTTGCAGAACAGAACCCCATTGACAAAGGGGACGGCAGTCAGCTCTTCTAGAGTGAAACTTGTCTGAAACTTGAATTTCTTCTTCTTCATCAGGAAAGCCATGGGCAAATTCAGCGTGGAAAGCCCAGGAATTCCAAACAAGATCAGGGAGAAGCGGCTCCCAGCACACACAGACAAGCGGAGGAAGGGCAGTCGTTCCAGGAGCACAAGCAGGGAGTAAATTCCAGTTCAGTTACAACGACGGCCCAGCTTCAAACGCACGATTCTCTTCTCTTTGGTGGTCGGATCTGGCTGTGAGATCATTGCCACGGTAGGCTTCAGGTGAGCAGGAAGAGGTCAGATTAAATCTCTGCAACATCTCCAAGGGAAAAGGGAGGGAGGGAAGCTGGGTCTCAGCTCCAGACCAGCAGGAGCTGTCCCAGTTAGAGGCTGCAGTGCTCTGTCTTCAGCACAACCCCTCCTGAAAGCATCTCTTGTGAGAAGTCATCTCAAGTCCCTGGAGAAGCCTTAAGTCTGCGGGCAGCACGCTCAGATAGCTTCCAGTCTCTATCTCTTGTACAACTCTTTGATACAGGTCTTTGGGTCAGCCTTTGGGAGGGAAATGAGTAAATTAGTTCCAGCCAGTCTTGGACTCCTCCTCCTGCTCTAAAACCTGTTTGGATGGGTAATATTCAGTCCAGACTCATTCCAGTCTGAAGAGGTATGGCCCCAATTAGTCCAGCCCCAACACCCTCTTTCCCCTTTTTGCCTAGGGCAAGCTTCACTGTTGTCATCCCCGCTGTAATTCTGTTTTGCAAAGCAGCTCATAAAAACTTGCTCTATTTTCAGCCATCATCTTTAGAAACAGTTTACAGAGCAAGATCATTCTAACGTGTAGTCTAATGAGGAAGGAAAAGCCATCTCAAGAAATGAAAAATATGTTTCTTTCCTACATTTCCAACCAGCCCTGTTAGCATCTGTATCTTACAAATGGAGAAAGCAGCAGAGGGAAAAAAACAAGCAGCCTGCTCCAGATTACACAGCGTAACAACCGAATCAGGTCATCTGGCTGTCCAATCACCAGGCCCACCGGGAATGATGCCTTCCTCCCGGCACCGGGTCTGCACAGAGCTGTGCCCTGCACGGTTCAGATCTGGGGCTGGAGACAGCAATTTCGTTATACATGTACACAACACCTAAACCAGGGAGGCAAGAGCTGATTAACATCTCAAAGGGACAAGGTTATGAACACCGGGCAGTAAACAATCCTCACTGATTCTAGGAGCTGCCTGCGTGGGTGGGTGGGTGATTAAAGACCCTCTCCCGCCCGCTGGCTGCGGGAGAACCCAGCTGGCTCTGCCGGGGCCCGGGCGCCTCTACAGAGGTTCCGCTGTCCTACAGACACCTTGGAGCAGAGCGGGAGGAGATGGGTCAATGCTCCACACCACCAGCCCACTCCACGAGCAGTACCTGCCTCTGCGCCGAGCTGCTGCCAGGTCTCAGCCTTAGCTGCTGTGAGGTCACAGCCCCGCCCCCTGGCACTCCGGGGTCATGCACTGGATCGTATTCAGGACCCAGCTCTCTCTCTGAATCATGCAGCGAGCTGTGTGCCCAGGTCCCAGCTCTCTGTCTGAGCCGTGCACTGAGCTGCGCCCAGGTCTTAGCCCACCTCCCGGCCCTCTGAACCCCCAAGTGCCCCGCAGCCCAGCCCCAGGGGCCAAGCACCGGGCCATGCCCGGGCCGCAGCCCAGCTCCGGCCCCACAGCCCGTGCACCGAGCTGCAGCCCGGGCTCAGCCCCCTCCCAGCCCGAGCACCGAGCTGCAGCCCGATCTTATGCCACTCCCGGCCTCCCATCACCAGCTGCCTTACAGGAGGTCTTAGCCCGCTTCCCAGCGCCCTCCTCTGTCCTGCGGCGCGGTCCTGGCCCGGTGCCTGCCCGGTCCTGCCCGCTCCTCCAGCCCGCTCCTCGCACGGCGGCCGCCGCTCCCCGACACGGCCGCCTCTGCCCGCACTACGCCAACTGCGGCCGCTACGCCGACGGCGCAGGCGGTGTGCAGGCAGCGCGCGGGGAGAGCGGCACCGCCGAGATTCGGGAATACCGACAGCACGTAACCCCCGCCTTCCTCCCCGAGACGGGAGAACGCGAGCGGCGCCGCCCGATTGGACAGCAGCAAGGAGGCGGGCTGAGTACTGCGAGGCGGTGATTGGCTGCTCGGGCACGGGGTCGAAGGAGAGAGCGAGGATTGGAGGGGAGGGCTGTCGGTCTGGATAAGCCCCGCCCCGTCTGAGGGGGTGGGCGGGAAGCGGGCTCTTCGGGGTCCCCTCAGCGGGAATCGGCCCACTGAGCTTCCCGCCCCGCAGGATGTCTTGAACCCCCTCTGCAGGCTGAGCAGCTCCCAGCTGGCACGGGAACTGAGGGGATGGCCGGGGCCTGCGGTTGGGGTGTCCCTGCCTGGGCCGAGGTGATGGCAGAAGCCTCTCTGACATAAGACATATGGAGCTCCTGGAGTGGGTCCAGCGGAGGGCAGCGAGGATGACTGGGGAATTGGAGCATCTCCATTATTAGGAAAGGCTGAGGAAGATAGGCCTGTTTAGCTTCGAGAAGAGATAACTAAGAGGGGACCTCATTAATGTGTATAAATACCTAAAGTGGGGTGCCAAGAGGATGAAGCTGGGCTCAGCTCAGTGGTGCCAACCACAAGGACAACAGGCAATAGGCAGAAAGTGATGCCCAGGAAGTTTTACATAAGTTGAACATAAGGAAGTACTTCTTTCCTGTGCAGTGATTGCTCACTGGCCCAGAGAGGTTGTGGAGTCTCCCTTGCTGGAGATATTCCAGAACCATCTGGACACAATCCCGTGCCATGTGCTCTGGGATGACCCTGCTTGAGCAGGAAGATGGGACCTGATGACCCACTGTGGACCCTTTCAACTTGACCCATTCTGTGGTTTGATGACAGACGTGGTCTCTGCGTCCTCCTGACAGCCAGGAACCCTTCCCCTGACTTGTCCCAGTGCCCAAGCAGCTCCTGGTGACATCCCTCTCATCAGTGTGTCCCATGGGCTGCAGGCACACGGTTCCTCAGGCCACTCAGTGGTGTGGTCATCCTGTCCCCTCAGGATACCACAGAGTGGCTGTGGGTCAGGCCAGCGGTGCCTGGGCTGGCTGGGAGCAGGAGGGAGGCCCTGGCACCACTGAGCCCTGGGGGCAGCACAAGGCAGGGCCTGGGGCTGGAATCTCACCTTCCACATGAGAGATGTGGCAACCAGTTGGGCACATCTCTTCACCAAAATGGCTCCCTATTATTATTATGTGCTGCTGTGTCCAGCGCTATGGTTGGGATCCCTGGTTGGGATGGATTCTATCGTTTAAGGGCAAGCAGAACAAAATGTCTCTCCTTGTCCTGAAGAAGCCTGTAATCATCAGCGTGATTTGCCTAGTTTTTAAATCTAGGGGTTTGCCCAAGAACCTCTGTGGCTGAGAAGTTGAGGCTCATTTGGGAGGAACTATTCCCCAAGGCTGATATGCAAAGCTTGGATGAAAGCCTGGGAGTCCTTGCTCTCTGCCAGGCTTTGACGCCCAGACTCTGCCTGTAATCTTTGCCATCTATGCAGACAATATCAGAGCTATCAAATAATTCTGCCACAATGTGAGCCTTGGAAAAAAAAAAAGAGTCTGCTAGGAAAAGTACACAGCAATGTACTTGGATAAAAGTGAAAAATTGGATCAAGCCAAATGCATTGTTATGATTTTTGCTTACCAGGTTAAGCTTACACAGACTTTGGACTGGGAAAACATTTTGTATTGGTACAGTGAAACCATCACAGGACATACCAGGAGTTACCAGGAAACAGCAGGGTTTACAGGCTGCTCTTACAGGCAAGGCTTGAATCCTTCCATCAATTCCTATCTGGTGTTTTCAAGGCTTTGAGGCATTGCTGGAGATGGGCTGGTATTTTTTGATTTGTTTCCAGCTTATTAGGAAAGAGCTGAGCCTGCTAAATATTTGGTATTTACCAAGCCGTGATGCTGAAATACTGGAGGCATCCAAAGAATCCAGCCCAGTTCTCACACCTCTCATGCCCCAGCACACTGCTGACAGACATGTGGATGCTCTGCTTCCACCCTTAGGTAAAGGACAAACAATCCCTGAGTGTGGTGTGGGAGGAGACTGTGTGTTATCTGCTATGATTCACTCTGATAAACAACCTTCTCGAGGACTTCTCTTGTTTATAGCAACAGCCTCAAATGCTAAAGTTTACAGGGACTTTAATCTTTGCTGTTCTCACGCATATTTACTTTGCAGTTTTATCAGAAACATCTCTGGAAAACCTCCGTGTTTTTATAATTAATTGAATAATGTGACTGATGTTAAAAATAAATGGGTTTGGAAAAATGCCCAGTGAGCTGCTGAGCAGTGTGTACTATAGCAACTGTAGCTGCATTCTCAGGGATATGTGTATTTTCCTAACAAATGCAGTCTCATGACTGAGAGATTAAATCTTTATTAGTTTGAAATTCACCCTGTTGATTTTGCTGTGTTTATGCTGCATAATTGCTTCTGAAGAAATTCACATGTTTTAAAGGGACACTGCTCCTGTTTACAGAGGGGATTGGTCAGTCTGAGCCTCCCACAGAGGGAATGTGGGTGTAGGGTATCTTCATCTATCCACCATCCCTCTGGCTTTATATTATTTTCTGTTCCAGGTGCAATCCATTGGCCATGGGGCCATGTGTGTGTGACCAAGGTGTTTTGATACACATGGATTCTGCTCATCCCAGACTCATATCCTATGGATTTCTCCTCTATGGCTGTGCCCACGTCACCTCTGCTCTGTGACCCTGAGCCAAGTCCCTGCCCTGTGCTCTTCCTGACCTAAGCCTTTCCTGAGGCCGCTCTCCACTGCCGCCACCACTTCCTCAACTTTTGCTGGCTCAGGGCACCATCTTATCAGTCTGGGATATTTTTATCAGTCTGGGCTCTGCAGCTAAGTCTGGGCCTCACCTCTGCTCTCCTGCAGAGGTGTGCCTGGCTGGCCAGGGCTGGGAGCGCTGCACTCTACAAGTGAGTACCAACAGAGATGTCTTGCCTCCTCCCTGCTTTGAGGACAGGGATAAAGCAGCAGTGGAGAAACAAGGCAAGATAAATGCAGGAGGGACAAAACTCAGTGAGGTGAAGTGAGGTAGATCCTGTAATGCATTTGGTGAGCCTTCAAATACTACCTCTTATCCCAGGGGAATCCCAGATGCACAAGCCCTGCAAACTACATCATCAGCATCTTCTGGAAAGCATCATCACACTAATTCATTTGTCCTAACCTGGCAGCCAGATGATTAAAGTTTTAAAACTGAATTACACATGTTGCTGTAACAGCATAAACACAGTAATGGTTCTCTGTTACACCTGTCGTCTCTGCTGCAATGGCCTTAATGAGCTTTCAGCCTCATCATCCAAAAGAGATTATCACACGACACTTTATGCTGTAAATGTGTCCTTGGAGCTATGGGTGGGATGCAATGCCCTGCTCCGAGGAGCTGTGGGTGGGAGCTGCAGTGGGTGGGTGCCTTCCTCAGAACTGGGGGCAGATCCAGGCTGGGGAGCTCCCAAAATGGGGCAGGGGGTACAGACAACCACAGCAGTGTAAACTGTAGCATGCAGGCAGCTGGAAACCCTGTGATGGGAATGGGTACCTATCCCCATTGCATAGGATTATCCCATGGTGTGGAGTTACTCCAACCATGTGTCTTCTCAGCTTAATAACAGGCTGTGAGCTGCACTTTGACCTGCTTTTGTTTTTCACTTTTTCCATATGTAACTCATCATCATAAAGGCCAGGAACAGTTTCACTTTCTGTGCCAGGCTGGGTTTCCTGTTGGATGTGCAGAGGACACACCTGCACGGTGGGTTTCTGGCCTGCCAGCACTGGGAATCCTGTTATCAACAAAGGGAGCCCAGGAATCTGGAGTTGGTGGATTCCTTTCCCCAAATATGTGGCTAGACCTGAAAATCCAGCTGCCTGGATTTTTTTGTTTACTGGTTTCCGTGTCTGCTTCAGTGTGTCCTGGGAATGTGCAGCAGGACTCTACATCAGGTCTGTGGGTGGAACTGCATCTTGTTTGCCCCTTCCAAAATCTGCAGACTTGGAACCTGCTCTGCCTCAAGCCTTGTTGTGTTTATTAAGCCTTATCCTGTGGCTGGATCCCAGCTATCCATCCCTTCAGTGGTGTGCTGGACAAGAGACTTGCTGGTTGTGGCCATGGTCTGTCCCACTGACTTCAACCCCACAAATACCGTTGTTACCCCAAACACATCAGAAGCAAGTGTAAGTCTGTGGTTCCCCCTTGAGACAGCAACCTCTAATGTGGGATCCCAGGTGGCAGAGGTGAAAGAAACTCCCTGCTGATGGTGGGATTCTGCCTTGGGTTAATCACCTGCACGTCTGGGACCCAAGGGTTCATGGGCCCCATTTGCAGGTGATATCGGCTTCATTCCGGCACTCATAACATGGCCTGGCCATTTTCACACTGACCTGACCACCCTTCTGCTGACAGTACTTGCTGGCAACAACCTCTCACGTGACAACAGGAAAAAACCGCAAAAGATCCCCAGAAGGATGCTTTGCCGAAACAGGCTTGACAAACTTTAAAAACGCGCTGGAGGAAGTCAAGGTTATTTGGGTGAGTGTGCGGGTGATACCATTCTGTCCTTTGGTGAGGATCTGCTCCCAGAACTGCAATGTGGTGATGGCAGTGCACTGTACTTATGGGATACTGACATATGTGTGGCCTTCTAAAAAACCTTAAAACCTGTCCCTTCGCTTATAATGAGGAACTTGATGTGTTTTTTTTAATCTTGTGCTTGCCCATTCGGTTCTACAGTGAGCTCATCCCAAAGACAGACATCTCAGTGTCCTCTGCCATGTCTGTGGGAAGCAGAAGGACCTGGTCTGAGTCCCCAGGCATCCTGACTTTTCCAGGGATATCTCATTGCTGTGCTCTCCCCTTTGAATTTCTTCCTCTCCAGGCTCTCAGCCCTGAAAAGATTCGCCAGCGAAGGGAGCAAACAGGATCCCTCAAGATCTGGAGGACAGAGTTGGTTCCTGGGACAGTGCAGTGCCGCAGCTCGGGATCCCGGTGCGCAGTGCCATCTCCTGGAAAACCGGGCTGCAGCCGCACACATCGCAAGCAGAACTTTGCTCCGCAGGGAGCAGCGGTGCTCCCGGCGGCTTGGTGATGCCTCCATGGCCACAAACATTTTATTCTCACCACTGAGAATCCCCCACCAAATTTCCCTTTCCCCAGCAGGCTGGAAGGTGCTGCTCACCCTCATCTCCGAGGCACTCTATGGCAGAACATCTCTGCATGGCTCCTTCCCAGTCTGGAAGTTGAATTCAAATCTCTAGGTACAAAAAGAACAGTAGAGGAGAACAAATAAACATCTATAAATATTACTCCTTAGCTTTTGTTCTGTTTGGGCATCAGCTGCCTGTTCAGTTGAATGTCCTGTGTATTTGTTTGCCCCATCAGTGTCCTGTTCACCTATTCCTCCTGGTTTTAACTGTAAGGGACACTTTTCTCTGTCCCTCCCCAAGTTTAAAGACCTCTTCATGAGCAACAACCAAGTCCCTCATCACACAGTTCACCTTACATTTAAAATGTTGCCACATCTTTTTAATGAGACAAAAGTCTGTACACAGAACACACACTTGAATGCTGCTGGCTCTTGACTAAGCTCTGCATTTATCCTGAAAAGACAAGAAAAATGGGTGGTTGCAACAGCAACATGTTTACTCCTCTAGAAAAGTAACACAGCTGAAGTGCTTAGTCACTGAAAAAATGCACACTGCAATTTAAAGCCAAAGGCTAGTATTTCTACCATTATTTTAGGCTTCGTGGCATCTTCTGAGCTGTTGGGAGATTATTGTACTTCAGTAATCCGTCAGACACTGTGAAATAACTTGTGCTCCAAGGTAAGCCTGTAAACGCTATTATTTGAAAAAGACTGTAATTATGTAAATACAAGGCCACGAGGTTTACAAACAAAAGGAAAAACTACTGTGACTTGTGATTGCTCACAGCTCTCCTTGGTCCCCTCACAGTGAGGATTCTGTGTTGCAGAGTTGTTGTCATGAACTCGTTTTCACTTCTGCCTTGGCACGCACCAATGAACTCAAACAGCCTGTTTACCAAAATGTATTTTTTATTAAAATTCAGATTTGTAAAGGAGAGATCATTACACAAATGAGGTAAGCCAACACATATGACATAGTTCTCACTTTAAAAATAAATTTCAATTCAGCAATTGATTTGATTCCACAAAGTCTAAGAGGAAGAGTCAGGCAAGTGCTACTCATGTGGTGAGATGCCAGACAAGGCAGGATCCACCCTGACTCAGCTTGGAGGCATCAGTCCCAAGGGAGTCTTCCAGGGACCAAACCCTTCTCACTGTCCTTTTCTCCCCCATCAGATTTGCAGACAAGAGATGAGTAAAGGCCAGGGACCGACAGTGGTAACCTCTTCACCTACTGCTTTAACCAGGGGTCTCCCATCAGCATCTCCCCATTAAAGGCTGTGTAAAGGTTTCATTTGATTGTGCAAATTCACTCCCTCGCCAGCCCTAAAGGAGACTTAACAGCAAGTAAACACCAGCTCTGGAAAAGCTCCATTTCAAAAGTAATACCTGGCAAGCAACAAGCCTGTTAAATGTAAGCCACTTTGCAAGGTAGAAGGAGAAAAGTTACACTTCCTTTTTTTCTTTCCCTAAGTTTTCATCCATGCATGTACAAGTGGACCTTTAATCTAAACGTTTATGAAGTTACTGCCAGTCTGTGAGAATCATGCTGACCATCCTGTGCAATTAAGCTTTCTCATTAAGGACCAAGCCCCATAGCCTGAATGCCTCAGAAGTGGCTGTGATGTTGTTTTACCCTGTATAACGGTATAGGACAGTGAGGAGAACCTCAGCTCTGTTTCTCAGGATGAGGCTGGCCAGCAGACAGACACGGAATGGCTGGACTCGCTTCCAGCTCCCAAACAGTACAAAAAAACCACCACCAGCAGCAGAACCAAGTAATGCCCCAAAATTCACTCAAATCGGTGGCTGACAAACTCCTAAACATTGGGAATTCCTGTGTGGCTGCAGCTTAGTCCAGGACCTTAGTCCAGGTCCACTTTGATGGATCAAGGTATTCTGGAGGTGACAAACTATGCAGATGAGGCAGAGACGGAGTTTCACTGTTCCATCCACCCAAGTGAAACTCATCCAGGCCCTTGGGTGTTTATGCTGTGACAAATAAAGACATTGCACGAAGACGTGTCCCAGGAGAGTTTCTGGTACCCAAGACATGAAACTTTCATCACATCTGCCAAGTTGATAGAGAAATTTCATGACTGCACGCAGATAAAACATGAGGTGAATGCACTGTTTCAATCCCACTGGGATCCTCAGGGGAGGTAGGTGGGACTTAAGCTGCACAGAGGCTGGGTGCTGGTCTGCACGGGCTGGATGTCACACTGCAGGAGCATGATCCATAGCTCTCAGTGCAGAGGGAAGGTTCAACCATATCCAGTACCATGTTTCCAGTAAATGCTTTCAGCAAGAGCCAGAAACACATTCACTGTGTGCACTGTGGTTCACGATCACTGTACCTTGGCAGCTGGAGCACTGATATCCCGACAAAACTCTCCACGTTAGAAGTCAGTTAAAGGCTATAGATCTTGAGAGAGAGACAAAGAGAGAGATGTCATACTTAGGAGAGATTTTTTCCAAACAGAAATTAAAAAATAACTTAAAAAAAAAAATCTATTGTTTGAGGAACTAAAGCAACCCATGTTAAGTTGTTGGTTTATTACACATCTTGCTATGGCTCTGTATGAGAGTCTTAAAAGGCAGATTAGCACAAGATTAGCAGAGAAAGCTGTTAAGGCTCAGCCAGGCTCCAAGGGAGCCATTCACACTGAGAAGAGCCAGCACCCCTTGCTCCCAAATGTCCTCTGCCAGCATGGGCAGGTTTTTAGCATGGCAGATGTTCTACAGAATCATAGAATTGTTTAGATTGGAAAACACTTCTATGATCATTGAGTCTAACCGTTTCCCCAGCACTACCACATCCACCACTAACCCATGTCCCCAAGTGCCACATCTACACATCTTTTAAATCCCTCCAGGAATGGTGACTCCACCACTGCTCTGGGCAGCCTGTGCCAGGGCTTGACAACCCTTTCAGGGAAGAACTTTTTCCTAACATCAATCTAAAGCTCCCCTCCCATCACTGTTTCTTTCACTGGATCATACCATCTTGCTGCCCTGTCTGGCCAGGATCAGTGGTAACCGATGGACTGGGTGTATTGCTCTGCAAAAATCGACGGAAGTCCTTAATCATGGGGCGGAGGACCTGGATGAGGGCACTCAGTGCTGCCTGTGTCCCCTCCATGGCCTGTGCCTGCCGCTCCTGGGCACACGCCTGCACCTCCTGCGAGCGGCGAATCATCTGGAGCAAGTCATTCTGCTGCTCCAGGTGCTGGGCAATCTCCTTCACATGCAGGTTGGTCACTCGCTGCTCCTGCAGGAGCTTGGCTGAGTTCAGGGCAATGCGGCTTTTCAGCTCCTGGGGCTTGGCGGACACCTCGTGTTGATGGGCCATCATCTCCAAGGGCGCCTCTGCGGTGACGGTGGTGGGGGCTTCTGTGGTGCAGTACTCCACGACCCCGTCCTCCAGACTGTGGTAGGTTGTCTCTGCAGGAACTGAGAACAAAGGACAGAAAGGGAGTCAGGAGTAGCTGCGATACAGGATTTTTATCTACAGGACTATTCAGTGAATATCACAGGAATACGGCCTGTTCAGTGAGATAACATACAATGGCCAGCAACGCACAAAATGACCTATTTAAGTCTACTCCACCCTCAGTCGAGCTTCCTTCTGGGCTGTACAATCCAAGGGAATAGGGAATACCTCATCTGTCTAGACAATATAATTTCTCAACCTCCAGTTTAGAACAATTTTTCCAAGCAGCATTAACTGACTGACATAATAGCAAAGACAAGATCCAGAATGGCCCCTCTCAGTAGAAGAGCTGCTCTTTGGGACACTGCACACTGGGAATTTAGCTCTGGAGATGTTTTTCCCCCTGCTTTTGTTCCCAGAGAGGGACTGAAGAATCTCCCAAGGTGCAAAGGATCCTTAACTCCCTTGTCCTTAAGGTTGAGTCCAGCTCTCAAAGCTGACTTTCAGTATGTGCGTGTCTTGTGGCTACTCCCCTACAGCACAAGGGTGGACAGGGAGGAGCATTTCATTACAGACGTGTGGGGATTTCTTTTTGTCGGGGCTTCTCTCTGCCCAAAGAACTTGTGGGCACCCTATCCCTGGAAATGCTCAAGGCCAGGCTGGATGCAACAGCCTGGTCTAGTGGAAGGTGTCTCTGCCCATGGCAGGGAGTTGGAACTGGGTGCTCTTTAAGGTCCTTTCCAACCCAAATCATTCTGTGGTTCTTTCCCCAAACAAGGCTCAGGGTCTGCTCGCAGGGGGGTGTCAGGGCCTCTGTGTGACCCTCCAGTCCAGCCCAGAGCCTTCCAGCGGGCACAGCACTCACTCTGGGTCAGGGTGACCGTGGTGGCCGACGCGGTGATGGGGATCTCGCTCCCGTCACCTGCGCCGCAGTCCCCGCTCGGCAGGCTGATGATGGTGGCCTCTCCCAGGAGGTTGCAGATGCGCTGCTGCATGGGGGTGAGGATCACCGGGGCGGCCGCGGCGCCCGCCGAGTCCTCGCCCTCGGGCCCGTTGCCGCCGCCGTTCTGGTTCTCGCCTCCTCCTTCCATGGCAGCTCGCACTTGGGCCACTTTGCGCCGCACCTCGGTCTTCAGATCAGACCACTTCTTCTTGACCTCGGGCAGCTCGCGGTGGCAGGTGGCGACGGCGTTGACGCGGCGCAGGATGTCGTGCCAGGCAGCGGCCTTGGCGGCCAGCGGCACGCCCGCGTTGAAGTGGTTGACGAGGAGGTGCTTTCCCCGCTCCAGCTCCTCCACGATGATCTCCACCTCCCGCTCCGAGAAGTTCATCTTCCGCTTCTTGGCTGGGGGCGCCGGCGGCGACGCCATGGCCATGGGGGACACCGGGAACGGGGCACGGGGTCACATCTGGGGGGCCTGGGGGACGCTGGGCAGGGCCAAGGGGCGGCAGGGCCCCCCCACCCCCGGGGCCGGGAACAACAGGGGGGCCCCGAGGCCCCTCAGGGCCCGGAGGGCTCGGTCCCCCCCCGCTCTCCCTTTGGCACCGTCAACGATACGCAAATTGCGTACGGCGCCCGCCCGACAGCCCCGCGCAACGGCCCCCACCCTGCGGCACTGGCGTAATGGCTTCCAGAATCGGCCCCTCTTCCTGCCACGTCTGATTGGCCCGCCCGCCTGTCCGTCACGCGAGTTTCCCGCCTCCCGCCTGCATTTCCGCATTATTATTGGCCAAGAGCTCTGTCCATCACGCAGCCAAGAGGCGGCCCCACCCGGCCGCTGGTCTCAGGGCACTGGGCCTGCGTGGGGCCGGTGAGGGGTTGGGCCTGCTTGTGGCTTTTCCCCGCTCTAATCCCACTGGGTGCTTCTCCTGTCCATCAACCCAGAGCGCGCACTGGTTTCCAACCTACCGGATGCGGGCGACGTCCGTCAGGCTCAAACTGCCTCCCGGCTCTCGCTCTGATTGGAGATGTTCGCTTTATCACCGCCTTCCCAGAGGGTTCAGCCAATTGCGGTTTGGTCCGCGCGCCTGCACCGCTCCTTGCGCAACACCGAAACACCGCGGCGCTTCCTTCCGATTGGTGGAGGCGAGGGCGTCCTCTGTGACGTCATTAGTCGTGAGCGCCGCGGGGTGTGGCCTAGGGCGTGTCCCCCGCTGTGATTGGCCAGCGCGGGGGCTCACGTGGCGGGGCCGGCGCGTGGCGCGAAGGCGGAAGCGGCGCCATTTGCCGGTGCTGTAGGCGTGAGGGGTGGCTGGTGGTTCGTGCCGGCGCGGCCATGCCGGGGGCGCGGCGCTCGCTCGCTTCCCCCGTGGTGAGCGGCGTTCTCTGCCCATGCGGGTCCCCGCACGGATCAGGGGGGGAGAGCGGCGGCGGCGGCGGGGGGAGCGCAGGGTCCTGCGGGCGGTCGCTGTGCGAGGCCTCCGAGCAGGACCGGCGTCTCCGCGCCCTGTTCCAGAAGCTCGACGTGAATCGCGACGGCGCGCTCTGTATCCACGATCTGGCCGTGGGGCTGGGCCGCCTCGGGCTGCACCGCACCGAGCTGGATCTGCGGGTGAGCGGCGGCGGGCGGTGGAATTTGGCCCGGCGGGGCTGAGCGGTCCCGCGTTTCGGGGGTGAGGGAGGGTTTGGCCGCTCCCCTCGTCCCGTATCCATCCGGAGCGCTCTCCGTGCTCGTCTCGGGAGCAGGACGCGGACTCTGGAGACCTTCCAGCTGTGTCTGGCCGGGGCAGCGGTGGCACCTGCGCCTTCTATCACCATTGCAGCACCTGCGTGCCTTGAGCGTCCTGTTCCCTGAGCGAGAGCGGGGCTGTGTGATGCGACACGGCCCCTCCGCTCCCCAAGGGTCCTTGCCTCAAAGCCACCCTGCCGGCTTGCACAGAAGACCTGAAAGAATCAGCTTGCTTGCTACCTGTAGGCATGTACGGTATTAACTGCCTGTAATTAATAAGAATAAAACCTTAGTGTTTCGGCAGGAAAAACCACAAAGGAAATCGTTTTTCTCCAGGACTTAGAACAGGGCAACTTGCATGCTGACTTACACTAGTGAAAGGTCCTTTGGAAGCTATTTCTGCAGTCAGGGTATTGTGCAGGTTTCATTCCATCACCGTGTTCCTCATATGAGTCTGGCACCGTGCTGCTACTCGTGCTTGCCCAGGATGGCTTATGCCAGACTCGTTTATTTTAAGGGTTTGGAAATACCTTAGAACATTATATCTTTATAGAATAAAGATATTATAAAGATTCTTTATATAGAATATCTTAGAGAGAGGCCTCTGTACTGTACAGTTTGCACATGGAGTACATAAAACATGCAGCACTGGCTTTCTCTTTCAGTATTGGGAACCTTTTGTGCTCACACCGCTCTGTGTGATGCTGTACACTGAGGGTTCCAAGGTTCAATGTGATGCTGCTGTATTTAACCGTGATTAGTGTAATTTACATGTCTATGATTAATGGGCTTGTCCTCAGTGCTGCATGGTTTGTCCCTGCCTAGTTGCTTTTATTTTATGTGGAGGGCCATGAAAAAGCTGAGTATCATATGAAGATAGGCGATAAACACATGGGTGCAGCCAGGGATGTGCCAGCACAGAGTGCCTGAGTCCTGCAGGAAGGAAGAAGAGTTTAAGAATAACTTCTGAGTCACTGAAAAGATACTTAATTCAAGTGACAGTTCGTATTCTCTCCCTGCTCTGGGAGTGGTGCCCCAGTTTGAGTGCTTTACTTGCACAGTCCTTTCCAGAGTTTCTAGTTCCTTTCTAACTTTGAGTTTCCAGCATCTTAACTTCTAACATTTGTGTTTGGTTGGCATCTTCCTTGCTGCTGTAAAATACAGTAACTCCTTGGCAGTGAGAGCTTGTGAGTAGTTTGGTTGTGCTGTTTCTAAAAATAACATGAGTGCCATGGGGGTTTTCTGCTGGGTGTGTTTGGGTACATAAATCTGATTGTACCACAAGTCACCTGTGCATGCCCTGTGACACTGACCTGCTGCCACCTGTGGGGCCCAATCCTTGACCTCTGGCAAAAGTCCCTCATGACCCAGAATGTTCTGTGCTTATGCCTGCATACCTGCCTCGGTTTGCATTCCCTTCTCTTTCCGTGCATGTAATTCAATCCAGCCTAACATTCTCCAGCCCAGGAGGAAGCACCTTAAAACAAACTGCGTTTTTACTTCCCAGCAGAGAGTTTCTTTGCTTGGCGTGCTGCGGGAGCGGCACAGAGGAACCGTTCTGCAGGAACTGGAACTCGCTGCCGGAGGGAAGTGCTGGCTGGATGCTGCTTAACAATCCTCTCTTTCTGCTGAAGCCCTTGCCTGTCAGTATTGTTCCTCAGCCCTTTGCTTCCTCTGCCTTCTCTTCTACATCAATAGTGTGAGGGGGGTGAAACCCTGGCATGGGTTGCCCAGAGAAGCTGTGGCTGCCCTGTCCCTGGAAGTGTTCAAGGCCAGGCTGGAAGGGGCACTGAGCAACCTGATTTAGTGGAAGGTGTCCCTGCCTATGGCAGGGGGTTGGAACTGGATGCTGTTTAAGGTCCTTTCCAACCCAAACCATTGTAGAGTTTGCAAAGCGTTGTTAGTATGGTAGAGCATCCCCTTCAGCAGGGTAAAAAACACTTGAGAGTGAGGATGCAGAGTTCAAAACTCTGAAGCTCCAGTTAAAAATGTGGGAACAGCCCTCAGCTGGCTAGCAAACTTCCGTGTTGTGCAGTTTTTAGGGAAATCAAATAAACTTCCTGTTTCCCAGGCAGTTCTATTAATAAGTCAGTCTTTTTTCTGCTCCATCCTTAGCTAATTATGGCACCTCAATGCTTAACTAATGTGAGGTCACGCTCAAGAAAGGTGGTTAAGTGTCAAGATGAAAAACCTTTCTGATTTATTTGGCATGGTGTTTGGAGACCAATTTAGGTATAAATCACGTTGATTGCTTGTGATTAGTAAATTACTTGGTGCCTCTGGTGCAGTTTATTTTTCCTTCCATGCAGCAGTACATTGGATATGGGAGTTGCCTTCCAGCGTTTGGGAGCAGATGGAGCATTGGGCTTGTAAAGTGAGGTTATCGCCAATCGTAGCTGTGAGCTGCTAATCTCCCTGCGTCAGTAGGCTAAAAGTCCTTGTGGTAACAATAACTTTGGGGCTGAACTTGAAAAGAAAATGAGCAATATTTTGGCTCCTTCAATGCTTGAGAGTTCTTGCTGAGATAAAACCCTTTGTGGCATTCTTGGAAAATTGCTGCCTTCTCTTTTAGAGGTGGCCTTCTGTGTTGGGGGAGAGAAGGGCTTTTACTCAGATGTCCTTTGAGGTGGAATTTGCTTATGTAAACGATGCTTTCATTTTTTTTTTTAACCCATGCTGTTATCTTTAAACCAGTTGACAAATACAGTGTGCCAAACCAGTGAGCCTTGTAATGAAATGCTTGTTTGCACTGGTCAGTGTGAAGCAATCCACATACTTTACTCTGTTTGGGCAGTAAAGTGATAACCATGTGAAGAATTTTTAAAAAGCCTTTATTTTTCTACTGTGTGAAGGGATAGTCTTTTACTGCTAAATTTCATGTACCTCTGGAATGGTCAGTGTCCTGTTACTGTTGCTTTCTGACTTTATATAGACCTATGGAGCTGGAAATATGCACTTAATGGAAATATGGTGAATCAGAACTGTTTCCTACTTTGTATCTGGAGATGTCCTATTGCTGAAAGAATGTGTGATGGTAATATTTGTGTGTTTGCTAATATAAATGTTTCCCTACTGATCCCGATTTACTGCAGGGCTGGAGTGCCATTCCATAACCTCATCTCTGCTGCTGAAGTTCCAGACAGTCTGAACTGGTGGAATTAATCCCAGCTGCCTAGAGACAGACTGAAGTGGTGAACTTCCTCTGCAGCTCCCTCTTCTGTAGTGGTGCTGAGCATCTTCTGCTGGACTAGTTCACTTTAAGAAACAGAGAGAACGTAACCCTTTTCTCTTTTCAGTCCCAAATGTCCTCTTCTGCTAACATCTAACATCACATCTAACAGTGATGTCCTCCTTGGTCTTGTGATACTTTCCCCTCCTAAGTTCATATATGTGACTGTGATTGCTCCCTTGGTATCAGCTTCCCCATGGGAAACTATATCAGCTCCCAGGCTGCTGAAATCTGCTTTCATCATTTCTTCCTTAGCCTCGTATCTCCTCTTTGATCTCCAGGTCCTGGCTGTCCAAACTGCCCCACAACGTCTGTTTTTCATTTTTCCCATGTACTGAAGAAGCAAAGCTGTGCTGCTGCAGCCAGACTCTGCAGTGTTCTGTTTGCTTCAGGCCTTTCCTCTGAACAACTTTGCATTTTAAGTGTGTCCCTGGACTCCTCCAGCTGCATCCATGCCATTCTGGGATAATAGATCAGTTAGCTCTTTCGCAAGTGACTCCGTGGATGGACTGAGAAACTCTTTCTACCGTAGCAGTTGCAATCGTAAAAAAAAATTATTCTTGTTTCTGATCAATACTTTATCTCTGTCATGATGTCATTTAATTCTTCCTTTCAGGCTCTATTTCTACAACTGTTTTATTCTTCAGCACTTTGGATACTCTGTTTTATATTATGCACAATGTACTGCAATTCTTAGCAACTGTAAGGGGCAGAGGAAGCAGGGACTTCTTCCAGTGTGATGCTTTCACCTGTTTTCCATTCACAGCCATCTGGAATTGGAAGACCTGAGTTTTTATTGTGTTTCAGAAGTCAACTTATGATAAAAAGAGCAAAATTCTAATACTGTTCTGTAATTTGGACTGGAATATCTCTCCAGTTCTCATTTAGATCTCTCAATACATCTCCAAACCTATATACATTTATGCATTATCACATTTTCATGGTTTATATGTCTTGAATCCTGCTGGGGCATTTGTGGAGCTTTTAGGTGGGCCTTTGTAATTCATCGTGAAAGGTTGAGCAACACAAGATTGTATCAGACAAATACCTTACAGTTTGAAATTCCAGTTAATAGCCTTCCTTCTGCGGCCAACAACTTCTCATCCACCCATCTCCTTACTAATCCCAAAGGATTACCCTTTGTGGATACCCCAAACCAGTTTAATACAAGGTGAAACCATTTTCAATAACGTGTTAATTCACACATTCATGAATAATGTTTATTAAAATAATAAATAAAATAGATCGAATTTGCTGGGTCTGTAGGGAGTGGAGGCCTGTTCATGCTCTTTGTAAATTATGAAATGTGTGGTTTGATGGAGGCCCTGTTCTCATGCACTTGAGCAAGAGCAGAACTGTAGGTCAGTGATTTAACTGTAGATAAAACTTTCAAATCTGTCATGAGTGGTTAGTTGGTATGAATTTGGGGTTTGTTGCCTTTTCTGATTTAGGCTGAATACGCAGATGAACTCTTTGTAATTAATCACACGAGTTCTTGTCAGCTGCAGAAAAGACTTTGAGAAGACAGGCCTTGGCTTTGGCACAAGGAGACTTCTGGGCGCAGTGTTGGTTATTAATAGCCTTGGCCAGCAGCCCCTTCAGTGAGAGCTTTGGGACGGGGAATGTCAGGGAGATGGGCTGGCACCCCAGCCACCCAAGGCTGTCACTCTGCCAGGACCCAGAGGTCTTGCAGGGACAACAGGATGAGAGGGGTGCTGGGGATCAGGGAATCTCAGACTGTCTCAGTGAACGTCTTTACCCAAACTTGGTTTCTGGTCAGCCCTGCCCTAGTGTGATTAATGTGTGAAATGGGCAGTGTTCGTCCACTCGATGTTCAGAGGGGAGGTTGGGAGCCAGGTTTTAGATGCAAAGGTGCACAGGAGAAACTTGCTCCTGCATGTTTCCCATGTGTATAAACAAACAATTGCAGATTAGACAAGTGTTGCTTTATGTTCATGTACATATAGGACCAGGTATATAACTCTTGAGGGATGTTTGTTCTTCCAGGATTGTTTTTTGTCCTGTCTTGCAGAAAAATTGGAGAAGCCTGGTGATTCTCTGGTTTATTTAGCAGATACCTTTGTCCTATTTGCACAGTGCTAACAACCAAGGGCTGCTGGCTGACCTTTGAGAGATGTAGGTGCAACTTTGACTAGAGCATATAAATTTTAAATGTCAGCATTGTGTAAGAGTCTCTCACACAATGTGACACAATATTACTTCCTGCAGGATAGGGTCTGTTCTGAACTTTGTAGGGAAATGAATGCCTGCAGGAACCCCTCAGCCTGAGAGGAATGAAACAACAAAACTCATCCAAAGCAGCTTATTGTGCCTGTGTAGAATACGCAGCAGTGCTTTGGTCTTTCAGTGTGTTCTGTGGGGCATTTTTTAGTAACCAGGGCTCAATGCCTCAGTAAGTAGTGGACATATCTTGTCCTCATCTGCACTGGATTATTAGAATCATTAATGTTGGAAAAGACCTCCACAACAGAGTCCAACTTTTGATCCAACACCACCCTATTAATTAAACTGTAGCACTAAGTGCCACATCGAGTTGTTTTGAGAACACCTCCAGGGATGGTGACCTCCCTGGACAGCCTGTGCCAGTGCCTTACAACCCTTTCAGTGAAAAAATGCTTCCTGATGTCCAACCTGAACTGCCCCTGGTGTGTCTTGAGGCCATCTCCTCTTCTTCAGTTGCTGGTTGCCTCAGAGAAGAGCTCAACTTCCAGGTGGCTAAAACCTCCTTTCAGGGAGTTCTCAGATTACTGAGATAACGGCAGGTAAGAAACTCCAGACTTCAGCATACTTACTGTTTCTTTTACTTTTAATTTTTATTTTTACTCTAGCTGAATATTGACCAGAACCCTTAAATGGTTGGTGAGCATTAATAAAATGACATCAAAGCCATAATAAGGACTTGCTCTTTTGTTTAAAAGCCCTACAAAATGGTGGTGCTGCAGCCCTGGGCTCTTGGTTGCACGTAGTATAACATGATATGGTGTTGGGAGGAGGAGAAGGGGGAGGGAGCTTTTTCCTACAGCCCTACTTGTAGCAAATGGGAAATGAGTCTTTGTTCTTGTTCATGTCCTATTGCTATATTTGTCCCTGTGAATGTGGGACATGAGCACAGTTTAATGATGGCCCAGTCTTTGTCTCGGCTGGAGAAGCATAGCTGTGATAATTCATGTCCGTTTGGGAAGGCAGCGGAGATGTCTTGAGTTTTTCCAACTCACATGTCATGAGCTGCAGGGGAGCTTCTGGCAGCTAAAGTGGTTTGTAGTGGAGAATTCTACTCTTAGAGAAATTGTTGAAATTTTTAGATCATGAGTTCCTTGGAAAGGCAAAGCTGCTTGGTATGTGAACCTACATCATTTAGCCTGAGGAGAACTGTGTGGGGGCAGGTCTGGGCCTGGGCTGCTGCAGGACCATCCTTTCTCACTACCTATTTTCCTGCTTAATTATCTGGTGCAGCAAGAAGTTGATTTTCTAATTTCTGAGTACTAAGGATGCCCTGTCTCTTCATATAATATGATATGACCTTGGTGGAACTCTCTGTCCTGGGCAATGGCTGTGTGCTCCCCCTCCCTGGCCAGCTCTCTCTGTATTTTTGTATTTGGCACTGGCTGTGGATGCCTGAATATATCAGCTTGGGTAGCTAATTGCTTGTGCCAGGGTTCCTGTAACGAGGAGACCTGGGTTTCTTTGTAGTGTTCCCTGAGCTATGCTGTGTCACCTTAATATATGAATGTACTTGGATGTCACCAGACAGTTTAAATGTTTAAGCAGTAGTGGCCAAGACGTTTAGATTTTATGTCATGGTGCGAGAAGCACTGTGCAGGGTTCAACTTTCTAAAAAGTGTGAAGTAGTGACATACTTAATGTTTTCTTCTTTCAGAAATTAAATTTGAAAAGATAAGAGGTAATTGGTAGAGTCATGGTGGCCCATCCCAGCTGGGGGCTGGGTGCTAGCTCTGGGTGGCACACAGTTTAGGCAGCAGGGCTCCTTGGGGTGCTTCCAGGAGCCTCCCAAAGGAGATGAATCACTGCTCCTTCCTGCAGGGTCACCTGCAGAACCAGAGACTGCCAGCAACTCTTCCTGTGCTGGAGGAGGAGAAGGGTCATTGCTCCCAGCACAGCTCCCTCCCCTCTGCCCCCTTTTCTTTTTGCCCTCCCTCTCACATTTTTTACATGTTAGCAAGTTGTCAGTGATGAGGCACACATGTTTGCAGGAAAACGCTGGGCATTTACTCAAAAGTCTTCTAGAAACCATCTTAAAGCAAAAGTGAATTTCTGCCAGGTATACCAGCCTGGAAAAGGCAAGCGTCTGTCTGAAAAGTGGAGTTTTAGGCTCAGCAGGTATGATGATGTGGCTGAAAAGGATACAAGATACCTTAGTTCTATGGCTTACACAGAACCTCCCTCTGCCAGCTTGCAGTACTGAGGAAAATACTGTACTTGAACAAAACATGTCAGTCTCTTGGTTTTTTCTCTCTCTTTTGTCTCCATTTGGATAGATTACACCTCTTTATTGTCAGCGTCTCCTCAGGCTGTCTAATGACTATCCATTTTGGTGTGCAGGGCTCTGAGGCCAGCTGCCACAGGCGCCTTCTGTCCCCAGTGACTGGTGTGCTGGCTGAGAGCCAGCGTTCAGATCAGCCCTCCTGCTTTTTCTGCCTTAAATCCCAGGTCTAGATCATGCAAACAGCTGGAATTGGAGGAATGGCTGGCTGCTAATGAAGCTGAGGTTGGGAAAGCTGTTTCACTATGGCCTAGGTGTTTGTTCATGATTTCTAGAACAAGTGAATTCTTGCTCCTCGTGTTCCTTTGTGTCACCTTTCATGCTGGACTCACAGTATTTATTACATCTATTTTATGTGTGAATGATTGGCTTCATGGTGGTGTTGATAGGGTAATACTTCCCTACAAATTCCCTGTAGGAGTGCAGTTGTCTTGCTTTTAGCTATAATAATCTTGCTGTTACTAGGTTTATTATTCTGACCTAATAAAACTCCTCACTTGGTAAAATAAAATGCCTTTTTTTTTTTTTTCCTAAATATGATTAGAAAATTCTGTCTGTTGTCAAGGAGTTATGTGAATTAGTGTGGTGGCAGAATTCCTCTGAGGTTTCCTTTACTGAGGACAGAGGCCAAGGAAGCATTGCTGAGTTTCTGCTTTAATTACACCCCAGGCATGTAGTTTCTTGCACAAATTACTATTTTCTTATGAAATCTCTGCATGAACAAAGGAAGATGGGGGTCCCTGATGTGCACACACCACTAATGTTCATACTAATGCAGGGTAACAATTGCAACAGTGTCAGGTAACATCAGCTGTTAAATGGGGCCTTGTGAGTATTAAGTGACCACAGAGGACAAATCTCAAGTTCTGCTTTGGGTGCTTTGCTTTCTGTATCCTAACTTGTAGCTGTGTGACTGGCAGGGCAGCCTGCCTGTTGCTGCAGGCAGCTCAGATGCCCTTTCCACACTTTTTTGGACCCCATCCATGAGTAGCCTCAACTGGTTACCCCAGCAAAAAGCTCTGCAGTTTTTTGGCTGGGTTAATGAGGTTGTCAGAGGAGCATGGAAGCAAGGTAAGTGCAGGGCTTAAGTGGATGTGTGAGATGACTTGTAGTGGCAGTAAGCTTCAGATTAGTTCACAGCTGCTTGTGAAACCAAAGCCTTAGGCCAATAGAAGCTGATTTTGAAGAACCATGCCCAGTTCAGAAAATCTGCTTTGTTCCTCTGATTTGAGATCATTAAAAACTTCCAAATACCATCTTAAAGGATCCGGTTCATTACGTGTTAGAAAGTAGTTTAACTTTTGTGCTTGTAGCTGTAATGACTAGCAGCAGCTCAAGGTAATGGAGGCATGATAAGAATTCCTCAGTCTTTTCTGCCTATGCCTGAGCTGCTGACTGCATCCCAGCTAGAACTGGACTGTGCCATTCCTCAGAGAGACACGGCTTTCCCACACCCTCACCCCAGTGTTACTGCCCCATAATTCTGTAAATTTGTGCTGTGTGGTTATTTTTTGGTATGTGTCAAATTTTAAGATAAAAAACTTTGTTGCATACTGTACATAGACCTCGTGATTAAAAAGCTTTTTTTTTCTTCTTCTTCTGGTGTATTTGCAGAAGAATTTTTTAAATGTAATGTCCTCTATGTACTTGTCTCTCACTTTTTCCATTACTTAGATTCATTACAGGAATTCAACGATAGCAAAGTGATGTTCATCTCAAAATTTATGTGCAGCTTGGCTGCTTAAGGCTTGCAGACCTTTTAGATTTTGGACTGTATTTTCACATCTAATATCTGCATACTAGAAGTTTCCTGCAATCTGTCACTCTCTAAAGTTAAAAGCTCAAAACTGAGGTCCTTTTGCTTGCTGTGGCTCTTGCTGTGCTGTGTTGGGTAGGGAGCCCGTGGTGATGGAAGCTGTGGGGTCTGTACTCATTTCTCCTGCCTCTTAAAACCCCCAAACTTATGGAAGAGTCACAATACTTTGGAAGTGAGGCATGCAGTGCCCTCTGTGGACACAAAGAATTTGGGAATATGAAGTAAGTTGATGAACTGTAAAATGGAAAATGCTGCTGAGTTCCTCCAGGGTGGGTTCTGGTGGGAGGCTGATACAGCCTCACCAGTCAATGAACAACTGCTGCCGTGGCAGCAGGAGAAAACGTGGCATTTCTTGTAGAAATCCAAGCAATATCATGTGTCCCCGGGGTGATATATTAATATCTACTTGTAGTCCTGCTCTGGCTGGTCCTACCTTTGACTAGGTGGTTCAAGGCTCCTCCAACAGAGCTCGGCCAGCCGACCAACCAGCGATGGTTTAAGCACAGCTCTCGCACTGATGAATGGCCGTAAACACTGTGCTGAGAGCCAAAGGCAGCAGCACAATGCAGCACCAAAGAGCTATTGTAAGCATGGATGACACTATAATAGACCGGGGAGAGAGAGTGCGCTTAGAGGTTAATGCGGCCATGGCTGGGCAAAGCCGGCTTCTCTCTGCACAACCATCTGCTGCCCTAACAAAGAGCCGCAGCTGGAGCTGCCGAGCTACTCGCACGCTGCCCATTGCTTTGGGGCAGTGCCTTCCACGCTCGGGCCACTGCCCGGCTGCCCAGGGGCCACCAGGCGCGTTCCTCTGCGGGCGGCCTCCCGCGCCGAGGGCGCGCTCTCGGCCGGCTGCGCGCGCTGCCGTGCTCCGGAGCAGCGCAGTGTTGGGAGCGAGGATTGGCTGGGCACTGCTGCAGTGGGGACGCAGCCTGGGTGCTCAGCATCGCTGCTCAGCCTCGCTGCTCGCCCGGGCTGCCGGTGGGATGAGTCGGGACGCGCGGCTCAGTTGGCAGCTCTGAGAAACTCCTCTCGGAGAGGCTCATCTTCAGCTTTCCTCCTAAGCGCAGCGTCTCGGCTTCTCCGTGCCAGGGAACTTGTGCTTTGTCTGTTGCCATCAGATTTCTGAGGCTCTGGTACAATGAGCTGCTTGTCAGGCCAGGCACGACAGCAGTAGCAGCAATTTCAAAAGGCAGGAAGCGTCCGCAGGAGCGGTCTGTAAAGAATCTGAGCCTGTGGAGTCGCTGGGTTGAACCTCCCGCTGGCTGCCGTGCCGATTCCCGTCTTGGGGGTGCTTGGTAGTGCAGTCACATCATCCTTGGCAGCGGGCAGCTCCTGAGCGCACAGGGTTTCCCTGCCCGGGATGCTCGCTGGAGCAGCAATGCTGCAGACCCTGTGGCATTTTCTGTCTAGCTTCCTTCCCAGGGCCATATGCCAAGGTCCTGCAGATGAAAAAGAGGATGAGGCCAGAAACACCACCCCACTTCCAGGCCCCGGGGAGAAAGGGCCAAAGGTGTTGGGGAAGACACAGGACAGAGGGACTGATCCCACTGAAAGGAGACCAACTATCCTACTGGTGGTTGGACCCGCAGAGCATTTTCCAAAGGTAATGGGATATCCAGGGGCCTGAGGAGGGGTTGGTGCACATGGCAGTGGAGTGTGTGGTCTGCTGGGAGAAGGGGTATTGCAGGTGGAGTGTGTGTGAATTTGGGGAGGGGGGAGAGGAACAGGAAAAGGGAGCAGGGTCCAACGCGTGTGCGTGCTAGAAAGGAAGGGGGTGGGGGGCAGGGGAGTGACTGAAGAGAGGAGGTGATCTAACCTTCCAAACATGATGTTCAAAGTGTGGGAGAAAAATGCTGTTTAGGGGCATGGGGGAATATGGGGGCCTCCAGGGTTCCTGGGCAGCTTGTAAGAAGCATGAATGAGAGGGCAGGGAATGATAATGCAGGTTAGTGGCGAGTCCCACCCCTGCACCAGAGACCGGCAAAGAATCAAATGCATCCTAAAATATTCTGGAGTCATTCTCTGGTAATCTTGCAAGCCTTTGGTAAAACTTGCATGTTTTGAGCAAATGAGTAACTGGCTGTATTATTTGAATGGTAGAGCCCGGTAGAGAGTAAAGCCTGTCCCTGGGGAGTGGGTCGCATAAGGGGGAGACTAAAATCTGCATGAAGATGGGAAGTTCCCAGGGGGTGGGAGAGTGGGAAGGTGGTAGGGGGTGCACAGTTGGCAGAGAATAAATGGTGAGGCTTTGTCCGAGGGGAGGAGAACAAAAGCTGCTTAGTTTAGTGCCGGAGCTCCCAGCACAGTGCTGGCCAACTGCAGTTCTGGTTTATTTAATGGAGGGAGTGCTGTCTGTCGCCCCTGAGGATGGTGCAGTCAGCTCTGACTACATGTGGTTTAAAACCAAGGGTGTGACCTGGGATTAGGAGGGGAAGGAGTTGGGCATAAGGCTTGCAAAGGGTGGGAGGTGGGGATAATACTGAAGGGCTGCAGCAGGGATGGGGGTGTGTGACTTTCATGATCCAGCTTATTTGACAGGGAATTGGGCGTGGTTGTTGCTGTGAGCTTTCTCTTTAAAATGAGGGATGAACAGGTTTAAATTGTAGAGGGGATTAATATCTGTTCTGCTGCTGTTTTGAATGGAAACAGACAGGGCAGCATTTCACATTCTGCGGAGCAGAAGCCACTCCCTGCTTGAATCAGACTGAAAAATCTGCAGGGACTTTTGCCTTCATATCTATCCTTAGCAGTTAGGACTGTACATCCCCTTCCAAAAGAGGAGCATGCGTGTTTTGAGGAGGACTTTGGTGCACAGAGGTTGAAGAAGGACAGAGGCTCAGAACTGAAGGAAGAAAACCTTGGAATTATAGGGCTAAAAATCTCTTGTGTCTTCCAGAGAACAATGGTCTCTCAGGGAGAGTCCATCTGTTCACACCTGGAAATAAAGCTTTCTCTGAAAGCTGATACCAATCTCCTTTTTCCTGTGTGACCCTGGGAAGTTCTGCTGCATAGGAACCCTAGGATTGGCTAATGGAGAAATACCTAGAGGATAATGATGTGGTAAAATGGAGTTATTGCATCTTAGGAAGTAACTGCCCATCTGGCAGGAGATTGTGACTGTGTAATTTTAGCTTGCCCTGATTGTAAAGTAAAACTCAGTGTAAAGCTCTTCTGTTGAGGATTATGCAGATATGTTTCACCTTGCAATTCGGACTGGCTAATGCTTCATCCAGCCCATGGCTCAGCTGATTGACAGTAACTTGTTAAGATGCAATGACTTGTTTGTGCTTGATCAGATAGCAGTGTTCCAATTACCTGTCTGAAGGAGAAGTGTTGGGAAAAGTCTCGTACAGCCTGAGGGATAGATAATAAACCACTGTAAGCAAACAGTGTTATTTGGTGTTTATAGAAAATGTGGGGGCTTTTGTTCTCTGCCACTGGCTGGCTGTGACCTTGGGAGCAGTCTCTTGACTGTTACACTTTGTTTTGTAAAAACGCCTGTTACTACTTCTCTTCTAAAAATACACAAAATATCACACCTGATACTGCGGTTTCTGTAAGGAATCGATGTTACCAATAAACTTGACTGGAGAGGCTTCCTGGCCTTGGCTCTTCAGTCTTCACTTGTCATTGGTATATTCCTCCTCAGATGTTTGCCTGTTTAAAGCTGTTTCAACATGAGGCTGTTTTTGCAAATATGGGGAGAAAATCCTGATTGCAAATGTGTTATGTTGGCCCTGGATCTGTGTACACAGGAGACAGGCATGATCTGCCCCTGATGTCACCATCTGGACTTGTAACTTTGGATCCATGTGTTGTCAGTGGAACAGGTCATCTCTCCTGGTTACCTTTATATCAAATACCACATAGTGCTGTCTGCTGTGCTTGGTCTCTACTCTTCCCCTGGCAAAACCTTGGCTGGTTGCAGCTCTTTACTCTGCTGGGGTCTCTTAAATCATTAACTCCCCTCCTTCGTACACTGTACGCTCTCTCTGCTTTGTGGGGACTTTCTGTACTGTCCGATTAATTATAAGCTAGTTTCCAGAAATTAAAAAAGACCAAGTCAGCAGAACCCAGTGAAACCTAGCAATAGGGTTGGAGCCCAAAAAGCTGTTTTGCCTCTGAAAAGGAGGATGTTATGTGACTGTGACGCTTGCTGGCACTTGATATTTTTAGAGCCTTTTTTTTTTAGCAAAGTAAATTCAAAATTGAACAGCATACTTTCCTGCTCCTTGTATGGCTGCATCTTTCCATCCCCTGGGAGGTGTGTTCTGGAGCTGATGTAGTAAACCAGTGATGAAGCAGATGCCTAGAAGAGTACAAATGACTTGGAAAGGTTAGCGTTGGAATGGCAGGGTATGGAAACTGGTAACTCGTGCAGCATCTCAAAAGAACCAAATCCTATAAATAAAATAAAAATCAGTTTGCTAAAGGGATAAAGAGCTGGGTTTGACTTCCTTCACAGCTCACTTTTCTTGTCATCAAGGAAACTGCAGAGGGTATTAGCTAGGCTGGCTCCACATGGCCCAAAAATGTATAGTTTCTGTGGCAGAATTGGTGGATGGAAATACCAGGGAGGAGCGACTTCATTTGGAGCTCAGTGCCCTGTCCTTGGTTTGATCAGAAATAGAAAGTGTTAATGAGGGATGTACTGTCTGTAGCTGATGCCTAAAGCCCTGGGCTGAGTGTGCTGCTACCTGCAGGGGCTGAGGCAGTGGGACTGGCTCTGTGTGTGCTGAGATATGGGCAGTGACCCTACACCAGTGTCCCAGCAGCACTGATCCCTGCAGCTTTGGAGAGCTGCATGGCTCTTGAGTATTTCCAGTTTTACCAGGAATTTTTTAGCTGAAATATAAAAACTTCTAATACTTGTTTAAGTTCTATTTGTCATTATAACCTGAATTACTGGTATAAACTTCATTTGTAATCTGTCTCTCCTTCTTAGCTCACTGTCCTGTAATTAATACCCTGCTTAAAATCAGCTTTAACCTCATTAGCTTTTTCCTTTCCTCTGACGTAGGTAGTAGGGCTTTTTTTCCTAAAATGTGCCAATTTTGCCTTTTGTCTCTAGCTGCCAACTCCAAACAGAGTTTCTTAGGAAAATCCGCATCATGTTGGCATAGCAACTGAGCTGCCAAGCAGCTATAATAGTGATGCTTGGCAACTCGTGGGAAGGACTGTGTAGGATCTTATGGCTTTGTGAAGCAAATCTGAGTTAGATTTGTTCACTTACTACCTGTTGCTGGGGGTACCCGCTCTGCTCCCCTTGGGGAGGGTGTTTGGTGTTGGACAGTGGTGTGTGTATCATGGGGGTGCTGCTTGCAGTGATACTGGACTTGGTGGGAAGGCTGGGGTGTGCTGTGAGCATGCATGCAGTGAGCTGCTGCAGCTGATCTTTAAGAGGATCTGGAGTCCCTGAGAAGATCCTGTTTTCATGCAGAGAGACGTCAGCAGGAGTAGGTTAAGCCTGGTTAGGTAACGTGGCAGTGGTGCCATGGTAGGTGAGGTGCCGCAGGGAGGGCAGAGGAGAGCATTGTATGTCACGGCTCCGAAGGGTACCGAGTTGCTGTGAGTCATGATCCATTAAGCTTTTTTTTTTTTTTTTTTTTTTTTTTTTTAAATCCTTGAAATTAAGCCACAGATTAAATATTCCTAGTTTGTGTGATTGACATGCAGCTCCATGAACAGCTCATTACAGACCTTTGCTTTGTTTAAAGAACAGAATACCACAGTAAAGATGTTTGGGCCCCCTGTGCATGAGGGCCTGAGGGGAGTGCTGGTTGGACTTTGCTCTGCCAGGCAGGCTGTTCAAACACAGCAAACACTAGAAAATGTTGCTGCGTCTGCAGCAGTGGGGAAGGCTGTTACCTGGTCTGGCTTGAACCAGTTCAGCAAACATACTTCCTACTGCAGACAGGATCACAGCATTTGGGTTACTGGCTATGGCTTTTTGCATCTTCCTTATGTGATAGCTTCTCTCTGATAAATACCAAGACTATAACTTTGTTTAAAATTTATGTTAGCAGTCAGTGATTCTGTCCTGAACAGCATTGTTGCCTGCTGCACATTGGTACCCTCTCTGGAGAGCTGGGTGTTACCCCATACCTCAAACTCCACAAAAATCATCAGAAACCGGTAATTATACCTACATTAAGTGGTGCTTGTGCCACACTCCCTTCAGCCTGGCTTGCTCCTAATGAGAGCTCAGGAACTTGCTTACAAAGCGGTTAAACTGTCAGGGGTAGAAACTGGAAAATGTTGTTCTGCTCAGAACACTTCTCATAGCATGTTATCTGACTGCAATGTTTAATTGGAGTCAGAAGAGGATGAAAAATACTAAGCTGGTGTAACTGCTGTGTGGATGCTTAGCTAGGAGGTTTAGAAGCTGTTTTGAAGCCTGCCCTTGATTTGGGTGATTTTCTCTGAGTTTGGCTCAATGACAAACCTCCACAGGCTTTATAGCTGCTGTGTTAGTGACTCTGGAGTGCTACAGAGGGGAGAGATCTTTGTGTGCAGGGGCCGTCTCCTCTTAGCTGGCACAAGTGGTTTTGGGAGAACTTGCAACTAAAGCCAGTCAACTCTGGCATAACAAAGTAACCTTGTAAAAGTGGAAAGCTTTTGCTTAAACTGGCTATCCTAAACGCGTATGAAAGCAGTAAGTGGTTGGCATCCTGTTCTTGCTGCGCTTTAAAAAAATAATTTTTGGGAATACAGTGATAGTCCTCCTATGTTGCATGGTGGGAGAGGTTGTGATTAAGACTGGTCCCCACTATGCTACCTGTGTAAATCCCCAAAGAGGTGAGAACAGGATCAGCAAGGACTGATTGAGTCTGAGGAACAGCAAGTGAGTGTCCTGGCCCTTGGCCAAAGCCTCTTGGGTTAAGAGAGACACCCGGTAAGAGTTAACTGGCAGCAAGCGTGATGTACGGTGCCTGGGTTTAATAGGAGCCAGATGTTGAGCAATGGGAGGCAGCTCACGTGTCTCTTTCGTGTCAGCTGGGTGGGACTGTACAGCCCCGGTTTCCCTTTTAAGTAGAAGGGCAGGGCTTGTGCAGCCAATCCCACTGGAGCCAGACTCACTCATAGGCATGTGTCATGGGACTTGCTGGTATTTCCTTTCCACTAGGTACTGAAATTAGCTCACGGGAATCACTCAATTTTACTTCTCTTCCTTGCTGGTCAGACTGAACAGGGCAGCCGAGTCTTGGGCTCGAAAAGATGCTCTGCCTCTGTCTGTACATGCCAGTGTTTGGGGAGAGGCAGACGGAGTTTGAGTACTTTGAGTCAAAGGGGCTGCCAGCTGAACTCAAATCCATCTTCCGACTTAGCCTCTTCATTCCTTCCCAGGAATTCTCCACCTACCGCCAGTGGAAGCAGGTATGGCCCTGAGAGAGGAATGGAAGGGAAGCAGTGAGCAATGGAGGGGTGGTCTCTAACACTTTGAGTGGTTCGCTTGAGAGGGGGAGAAGTTCACGATGGCTCTGTTGTAATAACTGAGTAAAGCATGGAAACACTTCTCATGCCCCTTGGCAGGGATTGCTGAAGTGGCGTGGAGTGAGCTCTGTTCTTTTTGATTCTTTTGTTTTGAATTGGGTGAGATCTCGGTGCCTATAAGACTGTTTAAACCAGCTGATGTGAATTAAACAGAAAAAAGGGGTTTTCCAAACTACGGAGTCTTCTGCTTCTATTGGTCTGTTTCACATCCTCTTCCTCCTTCTTGCATCCTTCCACCTGCCTCCTTCTGACAGCAGGACTGTAATGTAGAGTCAGCTGAAGCTGTTGAAGGTGAGCAGGTTTGTGCTGTGAGCAGGAGAGCAGCTCTGTGAGTGACTCAGCCAGAGGTGAGTGGGCTGAGCTGGGGAAGGTTGTGCAAGAACCCTTTGCTTTGCTGTGGAAGGGAGATGCACTAAATCCATGGGGTGCTCCATCCTAATGTGTCACAGCTCTTGCTTTCAGCTTGCTGCTACATTTTTTTTCACGACCAGGCTGTCAAGAGCCCAGAGAGCTGATTATTGATCAGCCAAGCTGGGGAGGCTTTTTACACCTCTGTGCAGAGACATGGACAGCAGGCTGGAAGGTGTGTGGGTTCCCACAGTGTGCTCCAGGGGCTGTGACTGCAGGTGACCACAGGAACTTCTGCAGCCAGAATAGCTGTTAATGACCAGATTTCACGTTTGCTGTTGAAAGAGAAGAGGTGCAGGCAGATATTTGTTCACACCTCCAGAGAAGATGCTGGGAGCTTGGCTTTCTCACCCCTCACACGTGTGCTGTGGGTTACTGTTGGGCAGGCAGCATTTTTGTGCTGTGATTGTGGGGAGGAAGGTGGACAGGGCAAAGCTTTTGCCTGCAGTCTCTGATCACTCGTGGTGCATCTTTGCAGTTGTCAGGGCATGCTGAGAGAGAGGGAGCAGTTGCACAGTCGCATCTCTCTTACAGTGCCTCCGAATTATTAATGCCTGTCAACTGGTTGGGGGTTGCCAGTGAGAGGGAAGCCCTGATTCAGCTGTTCAAGCCCAGTGTGCTGACAGGAGAGGGGTGTTGGTCTATATTTAGCCTGCAAGTTGAATGTGAGGTCGTATCTGAACTTCGCAATGGTCATATGATAAATGGCAGGTTAGGAATACTGTGCATACCTTGGAGGTCAGGACAGCTGGGACAGCACTTTCTTATTTAAGGTTCATAAAGTGATTAGGAATAATCCTCATAGCATTAGGGCTAAAGGGACAGGACCTGGTTGGGCAAGAGAGAGTTTCAATAGCGAATTATTTAGTACTAAAGTAATTTAAAATGACACTGAAACAAAGATTTACAGCTTATGAAGGGGACAGGTGGTCCTGTCTGAGGACATATCACATTTAGCTTAGGCTTGCCTAATACTTTGAAGCCTAAATATTGAACAAGATACTGGTGAACAGAGGGTTAACTCAGTGTTTGATCTCAGGTCAGAGCTTCTTTAACAATCCATCTGCTGTTAACATAAATGTTACAAGAATTAAAACAAAACTTTGGGTCATACACTAGACTGAATCACACCTCATTGAGTGTTGCTCACTGATTCATGTTGGAAAAGACATAAAGGCTGTCAAAGGCAATTGCCTGAATCAGGAACTCCCTGAGCCACATTCTTGTAGTCTGGAGATCACCTCAGCTGTCAACATGCAGCCATGTGCCCTTAGATAGGACAGTCCATGGGCTATTGCCTCATGTTACAGTGAGTTAATTAGTTATTTACCTTGTCCTAGATGTCTGGCATGGTTTGATCTTGATTTTAGCTTTGTCCTACTAAGAACCTATTGCTCTATATGCATCTCATGGAAACTTGTGTAATTAAAGCACATAGCTTCAGGGTGCCTAAACCAGTTCACAAAGGTTTTTATCTTTGGCTGTGCTCACTAGAGCTGGACAGGCTTTTGCTGGTTGGAGTTAGTTATTGCCAGAGGGAGCTTACTTCTCTAAGGATTGTAGTAGGCACGAATTCCTTCTCCTGTTCAGTTTTTTTATTACCTCAAGTTTTGTGATTTACTTTTTATGCAAATCTGTTGCCTCATACTTAGTTCAAGAACCTTCACAAGGGCTTTGCAAGGTGTTAATCAAGATACAGTCCTGAGATTAGACACGTGGCACTAGCAGAATATCCCTGATAAAAGCATGAGGCATTCCATCTGCGTAATGGACTTTTGGAAACAGTTGGAATCAGGTGACTTTTCTACGCTGCTGCATTGCTCAAATCTCTTAGAGGAATAATTCTGTCAGCTACTTTTTGGAGAAAAAGTCAGAGTCGTGTAGGAAATGTTTTTTGAATATGATAGAAGGGAGGATAGATCTGTCTGAATGAACAAAGGAACTGACAGTTTTTGGTTGTTTTCTGAACAGAAAATTGTGAAGGCTGGAGACAAAGATCTGGATGGACAGCTGGATTTTGAGGAATTTGTTCACTATCTCCAAGACCATGAAAAGAAGCTGAGACTGGTTTTCAAGAGTTTGGATAAAAAGAATGATGGTAAACACCTTTCTCATGCTCACGAGTGGACTGGTGCATGTGTTAGCTTGTAATATGTGTCCTTGAGCTCACTGGCTTATCTTTGCAGGCCGCATTGATGCCCAGGAGATTGTCCAGTCTCTCCGGGACCTGGGAGTCAAGATCTCTGAACAGCAGGCTGAGAAAATACTGAAGAGGTGAAGATCCCACTGGTTTTTCTGTTTTATGTTGAGGGAGTTAGAAAGAAATGTAGGGGCATGGAACCCATCTCTTTTTTCCCCTGTCTGCACTTTCCAGAGACTTTGGTTCCTCCCTTTTTTCCTATTACTTTCCATTTTGATTTTTTCCTGTGAATTGACATACAATTATAAAATCATAATGGTATATTGAGAGTTACTGTCAGTCTCTCCCTGACCTGTTGAGGGGAAGTGCTTGCACCTAAGCTGATTTGCATCCCTGTCTGATTATCCTCCTACCCTGAGTTTGCTGCTTTGGAGAGGGACTCTGCAGAGTGTTTGCTCTTTGGAAATGCTGAGTGCTTTATGCATGTGGCACTAACATGTTAACAACCACTTATTTGTGCTGTTTTTTTCCTCTTTTTTTTCCCTCTGCTACCTTCCCTCTGTCTGTTTGCCTGTGTGTCAGAATAAGGACGGGACACTTCTGGGGTCCTGTCACCTAGTAAGTATTATTTTCCCTTCAGTGTCAGTTATGTCCCTAAATTTGGTAGGAGGGGGTGCAAATACTGTTGTGGGCTGGTTAGAAGGGAGAGAGAGGGGAGGAAAGAGAGAGCCCACTTCTACCTCTGCACTGTTTGGTGAACAGAAGATTTCCTAGCTTTGTCTTGTGTCTTCTTTAGAAGTCTTTTAGTAGTTGCTTTGCAAAGCTCTTTTTGGTGTAGGCCTGGATAATCAAAGGGAGGGGAAGGAGGAATTTGTCACCCAGTGAGAGTCTGTACTCACCTGATGATCAATCTTTTTAGCATGGATAAAAACGGGACAATGACAATTGATTGGAATGAGTGGCGAGACTATCACCTGCTGCATCCCGTGGAGAACATTCCTGAAATCATCCTGTACTGGAAGCATTCCACGGTAAGAAATAGTTCCTGTACAACAGGAACTTTGCCCAGCTTCTTGGTCCAAGTCCTGGCCCCCAGGAGCTGCTATCAGCAGTCCCTATCTTTCTCTTCATGGTTCATAGCTGCCCTGTAGCTGTGGAAACTCAATTGCTTCCTGTCCTCTGCTGTAATCTTGCCACCTATCACTGTCACAGCTGCTGGCACAGGTGATGACGTCTGCAGTACTGCAGGGAGATGAGGGCGTTCTCTGGGGTGTGCACCTCCAGGAGCTCCTGCCAGTGGCTAGCCCCAGCTGATTCAGGACCTGTTAAAACTAGAATCTGATTCCACAGGCAGCCATCCTTCCTGGAGATATCTGTATGTGAATAATACATAATGAGATTTAACTGGCTGTGAGCTTGGAAGGTTCTGGAGAGGTCCAGCTTTTTTGCCATGCAGCTGCCTGCAGTTGGTCAGTTTGTTCCTAAATACGACCCACAGTATTTTGATATAGACAAATGTTCAGCAGTTGCCAGGTTCTTTGACAGAAATCTTGACAGTTTCCCCTGTGACAAGTTCTAGCAGTGGCAGCTCCTGGCCAGGCACAGCAGTTAGTGGCTGTAGATAAACTGCTGGCTTGGATTAAGCATATCCGGTACTTCAGCACTTGGCACTAATAAAGAGCAGTAAAACTTCGGCAAGATCACTGGATGATGAAACATTTCTCAACACCTTCTACTTTTGCAGATCTTTGATGTAGGAGAGAATTTGACTGTCCCCGATGAGTTCACAGTGGAAGAGAGGCAGACGGGGATGTGGTGGAGACATCTGGTTGCAGGTGGAGGTGCAGGTGCCGTGTCCAGAACCTGCACAGCTCCCTTGGACCGTTTGAAAGTGCTCATGCAGGTATGATGGAGCAGTTCCAGTTTGTTTAAATACCTGAGTAGATTCCTTTAATATTTGTGGTTGCCTGGGAGATGATAATGTTCATCAACACTCAGCATACAGCACTCTGGCTAATGTTAATCTCATCATTCTTTTACTGCTATTTTTTAAAAGCATTTTGAATTATTTGAGTGATCAAAGTCATATAAAAGAGTTATTATTCATTGACTAGAAAAAGCGCAGAGAATCTTTTTGGAGGTAGATATGTCAAAACAGTGAGTAGTAAGATAGTTTTATGGAAAACTTGCGTTTTGATGAAACAGGTTAAAATCCTGTGTTCCTTTGAGAGACCCTGAGGCCATGAGAGTTGAAGTGAACGTGGTGGTCAGTTGGCAGAGCTTTTATTCAGTATTATCAACATTAGAAAGGAGTTGGAAAATTTTGATTTTAGCCTGCTTTGTCACTGCACCTGCTCTTGAACCAGCTGAGAAGTTGATGAGCAGTTGATCCTATGCTAGGTATGGGAAAATAACCAGGACAGTTGCCTGTTTAACCTTTCCTCCCATTCCAGAGGGAGATATTGATTACATTCATTAGTTAATGGTAGACTTGGCAAAAAAGAAAAGAAGCTTGCTTTCCTATTGTAGAAGTTATCTGGAAGGGATTAAAGCCTTCGCAAATCTCTGGGTAAATAAAAAAGCGCCCTTTTGTCCCTGGATTACAGAAAAACGTTGCACTGTTGTAATCAGGACTGGAACTAATCCAGGCTTGTCTCTCTCCTCCAGGTTCATGCCTCCCGCAGTAACAACATGTGCATCATTGGCGGGTTCACTCAGATGATCCGGGAGGGTGGCCCAAGGTCACTGTGGCGAGGAAATGGCATCAATGTGCTGAAGATTGCACCCGAGTCAGCCATCAAGTTCATGGCCTATGAGCAGGTGAGGGCACAGACAAGTGTGACTGCAGAAGGACAAGCTGAAAAGAAAATGATGGCTGAGATATAAGTCATGGAGCCTCAATGTCTGTCTGTTTTGGCTTCTGCAGATCAAGCGCTTCATTGGTACTGACCAGGAAATGCTGAGGATCCACGAGCGCCTCTTGGCTGGTTCTCTGGCCGGGGCCATTGCACAGAGCAGCATCTACCCCATGGAGGTGAGGGAGGAGGCTGAGAGTCCAGCCCAGGAGGGCTCATGGGGAGGGGCAGGGATAGGACGATGTGGGTAGAACACCAGCGCTGTGATATTTAATTAATGAGTTTTCAGAGGTGGTACCAAGTAGTACTGCTTGCAGGACACTTGCTGTGGTCCTGACAGTCGTGCTCCTAAGAATGATTTTTGTCTGTACGTTGTTCTCCTGCTGATTCTCCTGTAGGCCTTCATGCTATTTATTCTTGTCTTCTAGGTTCTGAAAACACGGATGGCTCTAAGGAAGACAGGACAATATTCGGGCATGTTGGATTGTGCCAAAAACATCCTTGCAAAGGAAGGAGTGGCTGCCTTCTACAAAGGCTACATCCCCAACATGTTGGGAATCATTCCATATGCTGGTATTGACCTGGCAGTCTATGAGGTATGAAGCCTTTAACCTATTGTTAGGTTAAGCCTAACAATTATTATATTATATGTTATTGTTAACCTGTTGTAGGGCTGTGCTGCTTGTGTGGTCTTATCACTGTCAGACCTATCAGTCATGACAGGAGTTTAAGTAATTTATCAAAGCTTTCTTGAACACCCTTATGGGGCACAAATGGATTTTTCTACTCAAAAATGGCCTAAAAGATAATCCAGTATGATAATTCTAGTTCATAAACCATAGTCAACATCATGCATGGTCCCTTGTTTCTTTTCTTCATGAGAAAATTGTGGCAGAAAATTAAAGGAGGGATTTTCCCTAGGCACTATGGGAGCAGCAGCTCAAAAAGATTTGAGAAGCCCTCTGCTTCTGGCTGAACTTGCATGGAACTTTCTGGGCCTTTACTCTAGATCTTTCATGAAATGTGATACTCCTTTGCTTGCCTCTTCCCTGCTGACATTGGGCTTGTTCCTTCCAGACACTAAAAAATACCTGGTTGCAACGCTACGCTGTCAACAGTGCTGATCCCGGGGTCTTTGTTCTGCTGGCCTGTGGCACCATCTCCAGCACCTGTGGACAGCTTGCCAGTTACCCACTGGCCCTTGTGAGGACACGTATGCAGGCCCAAGGTGAGAACTTTTGGAACAGTGGGAACTCCTGCCTTGGTTTCTGAGCAAGGCTAAAGGTTCTCTAGTGTAAACATTGCAACAACAGCCTCAGCTGGCCCACGCAGCTGAGCTGTGGGCTGTTTGTGATGCTGCAAGGGGACAGTGGACTTTGTGCTGCCCTTCTAGCTGCTGCGGCCAAGGACCTCCAGGACAGAGGTTCTGTTTTGCTCTGATCAGCAGTTCTGGGCTGAGGGCATCTGCAGAGCAGTTTGAGAAAATACTTGCAATGTGGAGCACGGAATGGGTAGCTGAGAAGTTAATGCTGTCCCCCACGAAGCACCTTTGCTCTGGGAACATCTGAAAGCACATGGATCAGAACTGCTCTTGGAAACAAAAGTGTTTTCACGACGTAGTCTGCATTATTTATTGTGGCTTTCCCTGTTGCAGCTTCAGTGGAGGGTGCTCCTGAAGTGACCATGAGGGGACTGTTCAAACACATTCTGAAGACAGAGGGAGCGTTTGGGCTTTACCGGGGTCTGGCGCCCAACTTTATGAAGGTGATCCCAGCTGTGAGCATCAGCTACGTGGTGTATGAAAACTTGAAGATGACTCTGGGCGTGGACTCGCGGTGACCAGGAGATGCTGAGGACTCGGAACTCTGAAATCTTGGGATGTGATCCCAAGACGTATAAGCCATCTCTCATTCTGTGAATGTGTCGACACTAAGCTGACTAAGCAAAGCTGTGAAATCTCAGATTGTTTGTGAGTCAGTAAGGAAGGGGGAGGGGAGGATCTGGTGTCCTTTGCCATCTTGCTACTCAGAGCTCCACATAAACTATCACGGGGTCCTTTTCACTGGGCCTTTTGGGAGACCAGGAGATGAACTCCTGGGAAGATCTTAAGGTGGGAGTTGCTGAGGTCAGTTCCCAGCAGTATGAAAGAGTAGCAAAGATTTGGGTTACAGGTCTGCTCTCAGCATGTTGCCTGTACAGAGCTGTTTGCCTACAGATAAGCACCTTCTGACTTGCTGAAAGAGCTTCTTTTTTCATTCAGAGAGCTGCTTTTTCCATTCAGTTGTTTAACTTCCTACCCATTGTTTAAATTTGTACAAACCTTGTGTAGGAGCTGCTGCCACACCAGGCTTGTTATGTTTACAAATATTCCTTTGGGTGGGAGACATTCATGTTCTGCTTCCAAGAATTGACATGAAATGTAACTTTGATCTATACTGGTTTGGAGGGCTGGTGGGCAGTGGTTTATCAAGCCAGGCTGAAGGTTACTTAAGCCAGCCTGATGAAGAATTAGGATTATTTATTTTTTATAGGTTTAAGTGTGTCTCATAAACCCACTAACAAGATGCACTTACTAACAGAAGCAGCAGACTAGAGCCTGCATGCCTGTATCGTTTGCATGCCGGGATTGGTTTGTCTTATACTCTGCAGGGGCTTGGAAAGGGGAAGGCAGGAGAGCCCCGGGCTGCCCGGCACTGTGATGCATGGCTTTAGTGAACAAAGACAACTCACATCTCCTGTGCAGTTGCGCTCCCAGCACGACATGAGAGCTCCTGTGCAGCGTTGCATGGACCTCTGAATTCCATCCTGCCTGGTGCCAAGGAGAGCTCATGAACCTTTTCCAAACCCCTTACCTATGCTGCTATCTTATCTCTTTAGACCTCTTGGTAGATCGATGTTCAGGTTTCCATTGGTGTGATGGAGGCCCCAAGTCAGGAATGTCTGCTGTGGGAAGGGGTGTTAGGGAGAGGGGCTGGTTGTCACTTGGAGAGGTGAGCTTTCAGTCCTGAAGACATGCTTGCTTGTCTTTCAAAGGGTGCATTTCATAAGGCTGAGGGAAAGAGATGGCTTTAAAATTTCTCTGATTGCATTATGGGCTGCTTTAGTTAATAGAATCCAGCTTTTGAGGCCTGGGAGATCCTCACCCAACTTTTCATTTTGGGTAAAATGGACCAGCGTTGCATTCCACTGTTTTACTGCTTAAAGCATATTTATTTTGTATTTATTTGAACAGAGTTATGTCAGACTATTTTTATAGGTTTGTTTAAATATTGTTACTATGCTTGTATTTCTTCTGTTTTAAAAAGTTCTCTATTAGTTCTCTTACATCACACAGCTGAGTTGTGGGGAGGGATGCTAAAGTCACTCGTGCACCTGCCCTCTGGGGCTTGAGCTGCCTTTCCTGTGTCTGGGTTTGTTGCTGGAGAACCTCAGCCCAGAGAAATTCTGTAGCAAGAAGCCATAGGAGAGAAGGGAGCAAATGAGGAAGCAGAACCTTGGGGAGAGGGTGCATTGTGAGGCTTGCCTTAGTTTGGAATCGCCTCTGTGCACGGAGGAAAGGCTTTGGGTGGACGGCTGAAGTTGGGAAGTGGAAGGTCTGTGGATGTTGGGTGTCGCAACGGTTAATTAAGAGCGCTTGGAGGAATTTTTAGGTAAGGGGGGAAGAGAGAAATCTCAGGGACTAAAGACAATACACGTTTCCAGAGAGATGGAAGGAAACTTGCACTTGGACATGAGCTGCTGCAGTTGTGCTTCGAGGCTGAATCAGCAGACCCTGCTGCTGAGCCAGTGCTCATCACATGCAGGAGGACATGTGGAGATGTGTGTGAGAAATTGGAAAAGGATTTGCTAGTACTCAACAGCTGCTTTTTTCCTGACAGATTTTGGTGGTTCATGGAGAGTCTCCCAGGTGAGAGAGACTCTGCCTTGACTTTCAGTGCTGTCAGTAGTAGCCACATGGAAATCTAACCAACAATGGATTAGTGATATGATTTTTTTCCACCCCCCTCTTCCTGAGACCTGTCATAAATTCTGCAGTGGCTCCTTCCTACCAGTGTGGCCTAATAAGAATATGAATATCAGAATGCAAAAATCAATGCAAAATGACAACCATCTTTGTAGCTGTAACCACTAATTGTTATAATGCAAACCTAAGTTGGATTCTTCATGTAGGGAACAGTCTGCTAATAAAGGTCTGTTAAAGAGATACCACACGTCTCCATCTCTTTCTCTGTGGTTTATTGGTGGTCTTTGGGGCCAGACTCTTCCTGGGCTAATTCTCACCAGGGACACTGACACTGGGAAGGATTCTCACTATGAGGACCTGGGAGAACAGAATTCTTAAAGCAAAGCCAGCAAGATCAAGGCTAATGATAGTGGTGATGAGTCAAGGATGTTCAGACACTGTTTACCTGTCTCTGAGTGTTGCTGGACTTTGCTCACCTCTGCAGTATCCCTAACACTGTTCAGAGAAGTGAATTTCCCAGAAAAACTGAAAGCTCTGCAGTCCAATTATCCCCTTGAAAGAACCTGGCTTATACAGTTTTCAAAATAAAGGCTTGGCACATGTTTTTTCATGAATAACAACCCAGCCAGGAACTACCCTTGAAGGTCATTCAGGAGCCATTGCTGGTAGTGCAAGTGGCCTCTGATTTGGTTAAGAAAACTTGCTGTGGTGGCCAGACTGGCTTTGTTGGTTCCTTATGTCTCCTACTGTAATTCAAGGCTTTTATTCATCTTTAAATCTACTCATAAAGTCTGGGGTTTTGTAATCTGAGTGCTGCTCAGCTCTCCAGTGCTGTCCGCTGAGATGGGCCCCTGAACCTCAGCACTGGAGGCTGCTGCCAGCATTCCCTCAGCCCCCCTGCCCTCTAGAGAGGTTGGAGAGTTATGTTTCACATCATAAGCTGATAAAGAGGTGGGTGAAACAAGGGCTGGCTGGGTAACTGTGTCTCAAGACCTGGAGGGAATGGGCTGAACTTATTTTTTATGTTGCAGAAAAGCAATCTCAGGGGGGACCTTCTCACTCTCCACAATTCCCTGAGAGAGGAGGGTGCACTCAGGTGGGGGTTGGGTTCTGCTCCCAGGGAACAAGGGACAGGATGAGAGGGAATGGCCTCAAGCTGTCCCAGGGGAGGTTCAGATTGGACCTATGTGGGAATTAACAGCAGATCAGCAAGCCTGTCTGGTTCTGACATTGATCTTAGCACAATCTGTTTGTACCTGTGAGAAACAGAAGCAAGAAACCAAAACAGCGGAGAGAGAAAACAGCAACAATGCTGCACCTGGTGTTTTTCCAAATGCTTAGAATTCTTAGAACACCTATGCTATAGATAACCAATAACAGTATCTTGTAGTTAAATAATAGCCAGTGAATCTACTGTAGTAGTTAAGCACCAATGGACAAGTCCCATGAATGTTAAACATATAAAAGTGTATAAAAGACGCTGGCTTGGGTTGGAATAAACAGCGCCTTTGACTTAGCCTGGAGCAGAGTGTGTATGTGTCGTGTTCGTCTCAACAGCGACAGACATAAGGAGGAATTTCTTCACTGAAAGATTTGTCAAGCATTGGAAGGGGCTGCCCAGGGATGTGGTGGAGTCACCCTCTGTGGAAGTGTCCAAGGAATGGTTGGATGGGGCACTCGCTGCTCTGGTCTGGTTTACAAGGTGGGGGTGGATCACAGGTTGGACTCGACCTTGGAGGTCTTTTCCAACCTTAATGATTCTGTGATCTTGTAAAATTCATGTTTGCTAGAGCAGTCACTCCAAAGGCTTAACACTGAAATTTTGCCTGGTAAAGGCAGCTGGACAGACACAGAGCACCCTGGAGCTCCAGAGGGAGTCACAGTTGTGACTGCTGCCTTCCCTCTGGCTTTTCTCATTTTCTTCCTTTTTAAGGAAGAGAGATATTTTCAGTGCTTAATTACTAAATTAGAGCTGAGACTGAATTACTCTCCAGACCTGCAGCAGCAGTCTCTTGTTAAACCTGCCCACTTTAACAATGGCAGTGATGGTGCTGTCCTCCCTCTGGAGCTGGGATAAGGGGTGTATGAAGTGCCTGACAAATGCAGGAGTATACTGGAGGCATGGAGAGCAATGTCATTCTTGGCACCTCTCATCTCCAGGGTGTTGAGCTTACTGAGAAATGAGAAAACATGACCTTTTCTCTGGGAAACTAAAAATCCAGGCTCGGTTGAGTTAGCACCCCTTCCCTCTTGGCAGGAGGATAATTTGTCAGTGACAGACACGGTGTGCAAACCAAGCTATGGATGGACATTAGCAGGGAGCAATTGCCTGGTCCAAAGGCTTTGGGCAAGAATATCTGTCCCACCTGGGCAGTCAAGCTGCTGTCAAGAGAATTGGATGGTTCCTTTTAGCTAAGCCCCCTTTTCCTCAGGCTGCACAGTTACAGATAAGTTTCCGGCCTTCTCCATATCCCAATTACTCCTCAAATGCTGGGTTTGCTTGTTTAAAATAGTTAATGATTGCCCTCTCCTGGTTGGTCTTGCTCACTGCTGCATTGCAGCGCTGCTTTTCGGCAGAGCTCTTCTCCGAGCTCAGTGGGCAGCTCCAGGTTGACTCTTGCCACTCCTAGCTGGATGACACAAGGTAAACTGGGTGTTCGTTCTCTTTTTGCAAACCCCACTTCTGACCTCTTCAGAACCCTCTGTTCTCAAACAATTTGGCACCAAATTGCATCTAATGCGAAGAAAACATTTATTGCCGTGTGTGGGGTCAGTTCCCTGCACTCCCAGGCCAAGGAGTACCTGGAGCAGGTGATGCTGTGACTGCAGCCACGGGCTCAGTGTGTGGGCCTTTGACTTCTTTCACTTGACACACCTCCTGTCAAAACAACAAAAACAGGGTATGTGAATCTACCAAGGCACCAAGCAAGAAAGAGTTTACTCAAGAAAGAAGTATTTTCCTTTCCCCTTTTAGCTGATTATGTCTAAGAGGAGCTAAGGAAGCTCAGGGCTTCCCTGTGCTGGCCCAGACACAGACACTGCTTGCCCAAGTGCTGAGCTCCTGCTGGTGCCATTTTCCAGGCCTGTGCTGGAAAGAGGAAATCAAGTTTCTGGGGCAAAGTTGGGCTATGTGTGCTCTGAAGAAAAGTGGGAACTCAGACTTCGGGGAAAATAAGTAAAAAGCTTGTGCTGCTCAGGCACTCAGCATAGGTTAAATTGTGTTAATGCCTGCAGCTGACACGGGGCTTTGTGAGTCTGCTCTGGTGCTCTGTTCACATCCACCTCCTTCAGCCTGATGACAAAGGTCCCCAAAATGTTTTCTGTGTTTGTTTAATTGTTTTTTTACTCCTCAGGTGCAGTGGCTTACCTTGGCCAATAACTGCCAACCCAAATTGCACCAGAGCTTGTAAGCACAGACAGTCCCGACTTATTCCCCTCATTTTGCCCAAATTTAAATGTAATCCAGGAACTGCAACCCTTAGTCCACCGCTGTATGCAGTTAATGTAGAGGAGCTGGGCTCTGCCTCCCAGGTGCTGCTCATTTGCTAAATGGGAGAGGAGACCTGCCCCTGCCCTAGCCCCAGGTGCAGCCCCATTCCGAGGGTTTTGCCTTTGTCCTCTGTTCCCCTGAACCTGTGGGGCACATTTTTAAAAGAAGCATCTTGAGGGAGGATAAGTGTTGGGGACAATGTTGGATCCAGCCTGGCGGCTTGGTGTGGGGTTTTGGGCACCTTTGAAGACTCAGAGCCTCCTGATGTGGATGAGCAGATGACCAGGACAGAGCAGCAAAAGTAAGATGTTTTTCACCCTCACTTTGCAAACGGGAGCCCCTGTCAAGCTGACTCAGGGTCTGGGTCATTTGCAGGATAAAATGTCTTGAATCAGGTGGCAGAGGTGAGGACTGGACCTGGTTAATGTTTTGGTGGAAAACCCGAAGGAAAAAATCTCCTGCTCTTTCTGCAGCTCCTGGGGGCACCTGGTCCTTGCTGGGGGGCAAAATCAGTAGTTTCGGGGTAAAAGTCCCTCGCCTATTTCCCCCCTGTCAGGGGTAGACAGGCTGTTACCAGGGTTCCCAGTGGAGATGCTCAGGTGCATTTATTTGCTTTAGGGCTGCTATTTTAAACCTCCGTTGAAGCAAGCCTGTGGTTATTTAATCCCCTAAATAATTTCCACCATCTTGAAAATGTCTCTCCAGTTTGGCAGCTGGAGGTGCAGCCCAGGCTCTTGCACCCCTGCCTGGAGGGGGCTGTGGTGGCTTTGCTGACCCTGGCCCCCCCAGAGTGCCCAGTACCGTTTTCCACGGTGCATACACGATCTGCTCTGTCCTCAGCCCCAGGCACTCCACGTGGTGCTCAAATTCTTCCTGATCGGCTGTGCTTATGCTCCGGTTCCGGGCTGGAGAAGAAGGATTTGTCAGGTTTTAGATTTGTTGGACTGGTGGCCTCAGCACAGCCCTTTGTGCCATATCCCTGCCCCTGCTGCTCCCCTTCTCCACCAGTGCTTGCTGTGGATGTGGTCTGTGTGGGGGTCTCTCACCCCCGTAGTGAACACACCTGAACAAAACCAACCTTGGGCATGAGTTATTTTAACCCTCTCCCAAACAACTCTGGTCCTGTATGCTTAAAGGGGTTGCAGGATGGTCTGATACTCCTGGGGTGTCAGGAGAGACTGAGGCTGAGCATGGAGGCAGTTCTCTATAGGTGTCTTCAAAATCTCTTAAACAACTGCTTTGCAGCCTGGCAAGATGATGGAGAGCCTTATCAGGGTGAAAACTGCTGCTTTATCAGGTTGTGGGTAAACCTGATCAGCTTTAGCACCGCAAAGCTACATGCTCTGCCCTGGGAGGTAAGTACTGAAACATCATGGTTGGCTTGAAAATTTTGAGATTTTACAATGATATCGATGCTGAATTGTATTTGCTTCCTGTTCTTTGAGTATTTATGTCATAAGTGGATTTGGTCTTTAACTTGCTCTTTTCTGCTCTGCCGAGAGATGTGGGGTTTAAGGGGGTTTGCAAATCCTGTGACCCCTGGAGCGTTGATCTCAGAAAAGTCACTGACTGTTGGTGAAACCAAGTTGCTGCATGGTTTTAGTCGATATTTTTGTGTGTGTGTTTGGGTGTCCTATGATAGCTTTAAATTACTTTAGGATAGAGTTTCATACCGTAGAGATACTGCCCCAAATATGTCCTTTCCCTCTGCATTTGGTACTGGATGAGTAAAAGGTTTTCAGAGCTGAGGTTCATCACCATCCCCTCAGTTTGCTGGGTCTCGGCTTGGAGAGAACAGACACAATAACTCAGATTTTCAGTGCTGCAGCAGCAGTAAACTCCAGCCCAGGTGTAGGCAGTGTCAGTAGTCCCTGGGATTCAACCCTCGGTAGCAGGTGAGGACAAATGTCCTGAAATAGGGTAATTTTTCTGGCTCTTGGTTTATATAAGTTATATTTCATAAAAATGGGGCTGGGGTGTTAAAGAGCCAAAGTCCCCCAACTCCTGTCCTGCTGTTGCAATGTACTGAATGATGTGGTGTGTTGGGACTCGGGGTATGAAGGGTCTCCCTGACCCTGAGTGCCTGACCTTGCAGTTTGGGGGTCTGTAAAAATGGGGAGAAACTGCCCCTTGCTCACAGCAATGCTGTTGTGGCTGGGTCAGTGCAAACTGTATCCTAGGGGATTGCAATTCCCACCCCACTTCCTCAGCAAGGAGGAAGCAACTCAGAACGAGAGGCTTCATTAATTCACTGAAACCTGCCGTGAGTGTTCCTTCATTTCCCCAAGGGATTGTGAAACAACTTCACAAACAAGATGGTGTTCTCCTGCAGGGCTGGGAGCAGGTTTGCTCCTGGCACAGCATTACTCTGTGGGTTTAATGTGGCTCGATGGTGGGGCTGTGATCCCTGGGGTGCCCCAGGAGTGGGAATAAACCTGAGTGCCCCCGGCTTTGGGGAGCTGTTTGGAGCCCACTGAGGCTTCAAACAGGTAAAGACTCAGGAATAAAGTGCATCAGATAATGTAAAACAGGGACATGGGCCCTTCGTGTGTCTCAATCCATGTGAAACCGTGGGCTGGGTGATAACCCCACCCGTGCTGCTTACCATGCTTCACCAGCGTGGCGTTACTGGCGGTGATTTCCAAGTAGGTGAGGTTATTGGTAAAACATTGGTTCCCCCTGGAGAGAGAGGGGAAGGAGATAATGCCATGTTCTGGAAAGGACCAGCAAAGCCCCGGTCCTGACCCCACACCGGGCACCTGCCACCTCCTCTCCAGGGTGAATTTCTCTCACTGTTAAAATCGAGGTGTTTCTCTCGTGCATTTGCCTGACCTCCAGTGGCAGTTCGTGGTCTCACTCTTGCCATTGCTCCCCCACTCCTTGGTGGTGAGATATTCTTCACCCTGAAATAACTGAAACCTCAAAGTGCTGCCTGTGTTGGCACGGAAAAATGAATCCTCTGAAATTCTGACCCTGTGGGGGAAACAGCTTTTGGTGCCTGGCAGAGTCAGCAGCCATGGCACAGGGACTTCTGGAAAGGTCTCCTCTCCTGGAGAGGTCTCCTTGCCTTCATCCTCCATGCCTGCAGGGCTTGGTGCCTGTGAGACCCCTCTGCCCTGCAAAACTTGTCTAAACCTGCGGTCTATTGAAATAAATAAGTAAATAAAGGGGATGAGGAAGAGGGGAGAGGGTGCACAGAGCAGGCAGGAGAGACTCCTTTTGAAGAAATCAGTCTGGAACTGTGCTCGTATCTTGTGCCAGAAGATTTTGGGGCTGTAGCAGGGAGGGGATGGGTTGAGAGCGCAGGGTCTGCATCTTACACAGCCACGTAGTGGGTGATGAGCAGCTCCTGCTCGCTGGCACCGGGCTCCATCTGCAGGTAAGCGTGGTCGATGAGCAGCATCTCCACGCGGTGCTGGGGGAATTGGGCAGCCCCTGCCACGTACAGCCACGTCCCCAGCAGCTGTGGGGAGGGAGGGACAGGGTGGTGAGAGCTGCTGCGTTTGCAGGAGAAACCCTGAGGTTTCCACCATCCCCGTGGCAAAAATTAATATTGCTGCTAGTTCTCCCTCTTGCATTTGCAGCAACAAGGTGAAATGTTTGCAAATGAACTGGGGGGAAAAAACCAGCTGAGTGTGGGGCTTGGGAAGGGTGTTGGCACTGGCTGTGGGTGCCCTGCGTGGTGCGGCAGGGTCAGGACAGCCTGGCTTTATTGCGGGGAATTTTCACAAAAAATACCCAGCCCACCTCCCTTGTTTCGAGGTCACTGTTGGGAACCTGACGAAACCGGGTAATTCGAGGCATTTTGGACAGCAAACGTTTCCTGTTAGTTGCAGGTGTTTCACTGACAACACCTTGGCAGATGTGCTGGGGGAGCAGGGGGGACAAGGTGGGATGTTCCCCTTTCCCAAGGGACAGTGAGGCTGTCCTCAAGCTGATTGCAGGCGTGGGGCAGCCCCCCAAGGCTCGCATGTGTCCTACCTTGGAGGCCGTGGAGTTGTCTGGGCGTTGGGCTCCACAGAGGACAGCATCCATGGGCAGCAGCGCCGCCAGGCCAAGGATGACCACGAGCCCGACTGTGTCCATGGCTGTCTGAGCACACTGAGTGAGCACTGTCCTGGACAGACGGACGCTGTTGGCTCCTGCAGCTCCACTGGGAGGGGACAGGATGTGCCCAGGGCCGCCGGATCTGCACTGGTGTCGCAACCGGTGCCTTTTGGGGCCGATGCCCAGGGAAGAGCCACGTGCTTGGCACTTGCCCTGGCCTTGGATGTGGCTGCTGTTGGCAAGTGTTGGTAGGAGTGGGCTGTTGGTGATGCAGTTAGCTGCATTTAAAACTTAAATCTGCCCTAAATTTGCCCATTTTTTTCCTGCGAGCAGCTGCTGCAGTTGCCTTTCGCTCTGCTAATGAGATGTTCTGCAGCCCTCCCAGTGCTGGTTTGGCTGCAGACACCCCTACCCCAATCTCAGGCAAGGCTGGGGAGGCTTTGAAGAGAAGGTGCTTTTGCTGTCCTTGCCAAAACTGGCCTTAAAAGGGGTGCTTATGGGCCTCAGAGGTCACCCCTGTCCTGTTGGACACTTCCCTGTGGCAGCTCCCTGACCCTTCCTGTCCTGCTTCTGTCTCTGTGTTGTCAGACAGGCAGGACTTGTTTCTCTGGCATTTTGTTTGCCTTTTCCTCTCTGGCAGCAGAGCCTCCCTGAATCCTTCTGGCTCTGGGTGATGGTTTTTCCCATCCTGTCCCCTTTCCCCTCCTCAGAGGCACGTGGGGAAGGTGCAGTGTCACCTCTTGTCACCCCACCCTGCAGTGACCCCTGCACAAGCCTGTGGTGTAGATGGAGCCTTGTGGGATTTAGCTTGAAAACTGAGGGTGGGATGTTCAGGTGCTAAAAGTGTTGTGGGGGAGAGTCGAGGTGGTTGGCAGGTTTGTGTGTCACCCTGATGGGTGGGTGCTCATGTTCCAATGTCCTGAGGCTGGGAGGGTTCCCTGCCACCACAGAGCTGGTGTGAGGGATGAGCATCTCTGTGCCCAATGCCATGCTTGGCCCTGGTTGGGTTTTGTCTGGAGCATTTCACATCTCTGGGTGGGTTTGGAGACACAGCACCATGGGCAGGGCAGGCAGGGAGTGGGTCCCAGAGAAGATGGAGCAGGAGCAGCCAGTGGTTGAAGCAAAGGAATTTATTTTGGGCCCAGTTGAGAACAGTGAAACTGGATGTTTAATCCAGGAGGAAAAACAAAAACATGGATAGATAAGAAATCCTGAGGCCGTGCCGAGCCTGGCTGGGGCTGGAGGAGGATGAGGATGGAGCAGCTGACCCGGTCCATGGGTGTTACCCCATCTGTGCATTTGCATTGCCTTCACCCGTTTGCTTCCCGGGCAGGGGACAGGCATGCTGTGGGAGAGGGGAGATTGGCTCTTGGTGCTCCCTTACCCCAGAACCACCAGGAATGGCTGGGGGAGGATGCTTGAGGAGGTTTGGGGAGGCAGAGCGGGGAAGCTGTGCTGAGGGGCTAAACTTACATTCTCCCCAGAGCCCCATCCTAACTGGAAACACAACCTGGCCTGGGGCTAATCCACCCTGGGGAGGGGTTTGTACCTCTCTGGAAGTGTAGAACACATCCTCCTCAGTGAAGCCCAGGCAGTGCAGGTGAGTTTTGAACTCCTCCATGTGCTCTTTGCTCACATTGGGTGTCCGTGCTGTCAGAGAAATGGAGAAGGGGGGGAAAGAAGTGGAGTTTTAGGGTTGCTTTGCTCCTGGGTGATCCCCATAGTGCAGATGGGGAGCTCACTGCCTGTCCCCATCTTTTCCCTCTCTGTATCAGGGGAAAAGGGGCTTTTTTGCCCTGCTTATGAGGACTGGAGATGTCCATGCCCCTCGATTTGTCCCTGGGGAAGCATCTATCTGCTCACCTGAGAGGCTCAGACTTGGCAAGTCAATGTTGATGTGGTTCAGGATCAGCAGGTCTTCATCACTTTGGATCAGTCTGGCCATGGAAGCCAACTTGTTGTTATCAACTGGAAGGTATGCAGAGAGTGAGATTCCCCCACTGGTGAGAATCCACCCCATGCTGGGGCTCATCACCTTTTATCCTAGCGACTCATCCCACGGGGGACGCACAGTACTGCCATAGATGTGGTGTGTGCAGAAGAAATTTTTCCCCCCCTCCTCCAGACATGATTTTAGGTGTAAAAGGCTCAGGGTGCCAAGTGCTGGGAGACAGAAGCAGGAGGGTCCAAGGTGTGGCTGAGTCCTCCCACCCCATCCCATCCCTGTGCTACAGCTGGAGCTTTACCGTGTATCAGGGTGGAGTTCTGCCGAAAGACCTGGACCTTGCTGGAGTTCCTCACCACACAGGTCTCATTCCTGTGGGGCAGAAAGGTCAGAGGGAGCAAATACCCTCAAGATTGCCCCAGCCAAACCTGAGGGATTTGGAACATGAGCAGGACTGCAGAGCTTAAATAAATGTGGCATAGCTGCTCTCCAGCCCCAAATCGTGGGGTGTCTCAGCCCAGAGGATGACGCCAGGGGGTAGAAATGCCCCTGGGGATGGGGGAGCCAGATCAGGGGTTGAATCCCTGTCCTTACATTCTTATGATTTCAGTGACGTCGAGCTCATCTTCATGGCTCCCGGGAGAGAAGGAAAAAGCCTCAAATGTCACTGCTTTCAGCTCTGCCAGGTGAGGGGGATACTTGGAGGCACCGACAATGTAGAACCACTGTCCCAGGAGCTGCAGAGGGGAGCAGAGTGGGGAAGGTTGGAGGGGCTGTGCCAGGTCCACCCACAGGCACCCCGTGAGTGAAAGCAGATGCTGTGTCCTACATCCTGCTCTCCCACAACCAGGAGCACTCCTGATAGGAGACTGCCCTGGGCAGGATCTGGGCTGGGTGAGGGCCTCTGGGTTTTGTCCCCTCTCTGTTAAGGCACTGCTCCAGCTCCCAGGATGGCCAGTTCTTTCTGCAGTGGTGTCTTTCCTGCTCCGTGCCAGGCTGTCATTGCTTTCCTCCCATTAAAAGCTCCCAAGGGATTAAATACTGTTTGTGCAGTGAAGGGTTTCTGGATGGAGACTCGTGACCTGCGTCACCATCACTTGAAGGACTTACAATAGAGTGGTGAGGCACTGGGGTGGTACTGCCCAGCCTGGTTTGCAGGGAGATGGAAGCAGGAGCCCCAAAAGCGCCTGCTCATGAGACTGGATGCAGAGCTGCAAGGCTTCACCCCTTTCCCATCCTCCTGTGCAGAAGTCTGGATTTTTTTTAGGAAAACAAGCATGGACAGCCAGTGAGATAAACATTGAGCTGCTAATGCTCCTCCCATAACCTCCTCCCAGATCCATAAGGGCTGGGGATGCTGATAGGAAAGGAGAGGATAGGTGCCTCAGACGAGGGCAGGGCTTACCTGAGGGATGGTGGTGTTGTCGAAAGTGACCGGGATGAGCGGGGCACAGCTTGGGGGCTTGGTGGCCAGCATGAGGGGCAGCCCCAGAAAGAGGGTGAGGATGGCCAACATCTCCTGGCCGTCCAGGAGGATGCTCCTGCTCTGCCAGGCTGTTCCTCAGCTCTGTCCTTTATATAGGGCCACCAGCAATGCTGGACATCCCCAGCACCAACGTGCCTGTTCTGCTGCCAGGCTGTTTGCTCAGGCATGAAGCAATAGGAGGTGGAGGAAATTCAACTTGCAAAATCTTAGATTTCTCCAGCGTAAAAAGAGGAAAAAAAGCCTCCCACCAACCTAATTGCTTCACCAATGCAGGCTTTTGTTCCCAGAAACTGCAGTTAATTTTGTGGGTGCCTGGCGAAGTGCTCGGCAGCTTCAGGTGTGTTTGGAGACCTTGGAGACACGAAGGGCAGCAGGACATGGCTTTCCTCCACAGGGCAAATAAAGCGTTATGGAGATGGCTGGGGTTCACGTGTGCTCTTGGGAGGGCAGATGACATGGGGGATTCCATGGGGAAGGGACCTTGAGTATGAGGCAGGGAACCCATCACTGCAGTGGGCTCAGACTTCTTAAAAACCATAAATTACGACTTCTTTAAACGCAGCATCTCCCCATTTAACAGCGTCTTACAGCTTACAATGCCTCTAATGCTGGCATGCTAATTAAATGTGGTGATTAATTAATTAAACGTGTTTCCTTTCATCCTGCCCTCAGCAGCTGTTTCAGGACCTGTGGCTCACGGGAGGGACAATCAGCCCCAGGCAGCCGGGTTTTAGTGCCAAAGCGGAGCTGGAGCTGTCAGCCAGCAGTGCCGGGAAGGGGCAAGCACCGGCTGAGCAAACACGGCTCAGCCCCTTCCCGCTGCCCCTGGCGCAACCGGCACCAGCCAAAGCAGCTCCTCTGCTGCAGCCTAACAGGGTTTTTTCCCCTTCCCTCCTTTCCTTCCCTTTGCCACCTTTTTTTTTTGCCTCCTCCCTCTGCTTTGCTCTCTGCTGTTGCCCTCATCTTTCCCCTTTTTTCTCCCTTAGTTTTCCTCCTCTTCCTTTCCCCCCCACCCCATTTTCCCCCTATGTTTTTCTTTCTTTTTTTCCCCCTCTTGCTCCCCAGCACTGTGGCAGGATGGGGACATGGACGAGGCCATGTGAGTCCGTTGGGATCCCAACCTTATGGTGCATTTGGCATCACACTGAGGGTTGGGCAGGGTCAGGCAGGGACTGGCAGCTGAGGAAGGTTTGGGGTGCGAGTTTGGCTCCTCAAGTCACTTGGGGGAACCCCTGGAAAATAGGATATTTCTGCACCTCTTGCCAACCTAGTTTCTTATGAAGAACCAAAAAAAACCCCATTCCAGTCCTGATTCATTGCCTCAGTTTTAAATATTTATTTAAAGTAAAAAAACAAAACCAAAAAACCAACCCAAAAACAAACCCCCCCCCCCCCCCAAAAAAAAAACCAGAAAAAGAAAAGGAAAAAAAAAAGCTTCAATGAGAACAAATGGTAACTGCAGCCTTGAGAAAACACAAAACCAATGGCATGGGATGAGAGATGGCGAGACCTGGAGTATGGGGGGTGTGCAGGGAGGCAGCGAGTGATGCGTGGTGGTGATTTTGGCCTGGGGATGAGGTATTTCTGGCAGAGGGTGAGTGGAGGGCGAGGTATTTGGGACAGATTCTGTTAACCTTTTCTGCTGGTGGTTGGGAACCAACCAGCAGGCAGTAGTGACAAAAAAAAAAAAAAAAACCCACAAAGAGAGAGTCACAGATAATTTTTTTCCTCAAAAAAATAAAATCCATAGTCCATATGAGACATGAAAACTCCAAACAGGCACTGAAGAGTTTCTGATACAGTACAGCTCTGATTACATCAATATTATTCCTTATATAGAATTAAAGATTACCATAATTATCCTCTTAAAAAAAGAAAATTCCTCCAAATTTACATATAGAGACTAAATGTCTACAAAACTTAACAAAACAAAACCCTTCCAAGCTCAGCTGGGTTCTGAAACAAGGTACCATCATGTCAGTCTTGACAGAGGGGCCGAGGAAAGAGCTTAGCTCAGGGAGTCATGTGGGCAACTCAGTACAGCCCGACCCAGTATGTGACAACCGACTCCAGAGGAGCTCTCTGAGGCTCAACACTTCTAGATGAGATGTGTCCCTCACTCCCCTCCCAAAGCAGTGAAGTGCTGATGAACAAAAAACCAAAAAAAAACAAAAGAGGCAAATTTGCATGTAAATTATCCCATAAGTGATGTTGGCTGTGGTGTGAGTTGTGTTATTGATACCCATGGCCACTGAAGGATCCCTTTTAAGGTGGCTGTTTCTCTGATTTAGCTGTAGAACATAATCTCCTCTCTTCCCAGAGCGATGGTTCTTTGGGGCTTTTTTTTGGGTCTGTGGCGAGACATTGTAGCACCTTCATAACCTTAAATAAAGTCATATATATAAAATAACACGCTCTTTTAAAAGCACCAGAGATTTCACAGTGAGAGGTAGAAACAAATCAGACGAGCCCATTCCCTCTCTCTATTTTAGCACCAATCTCTTCCCCTCTCCTCTTTCCATTCCCCCTTCTTTGCTTCCTGACTCTCCCCTACTCCAACACCACATGTGAGAGGGAGTGTTGATTAAACTCATGGAAGGAGGAGCTTGGCTTTTTTTTTTTTCCTTTTTGCTTTAAATAATATAATATATATATTTTGTTTCTTCTAATATTGCACATCAAAATGCTTCCTGTACACAGAGCAGCCAGATTCAACTTGCAGCTCCGCCTGGGAGACCTGATGCAGCACATGGCTGTCAAGAAGGCGACAAGCTCTGAGAGGGAAGCTCTATTTTTTAAATTTTTTTTTCAATGGAAAGAACATTTGGTAACTTAGGAACCAGACAAAAATGGGGGGGGGGGGAACAACAAAAAAACC